>SJYX01014487.1:275492-287662 GCA_006410675.1 Oreotragus oreotragus | reverse complement strand
AAGACTCTTCGCGACCCCACGAATTGCAACACGCCAGGCATCCCTGTCCCTCACCCTTTCTCACAGTTCACTCAGACTCATGTCCATCGAGTCCGTGATGCCATCCAGCCATCTCATCCTCGGTTGTCCCCTTCTCCTGCCCCCAATCCCTCCCAGCATCAGAGTCTTTTCCAGTGAGTCAACTCTTCGCATGAGGTGGCCAAAGTACTGGAGTTTCATCTTTGAAACTTCAGCATGAGGGGCCAAGTCTTAAGAGACTAATATTTCCATTTCCTGTATTTTAAATACTCACCTTTGGAATCTTGAGTCTCCATGCAAGAAGTTCAGCTGGAGGAAACATGTGGGGAAGTCCTGAGACTACATGGAGAGGGAGAAGAACACAGTTGAACCTGACTTTCCAGCAGTCTCTGCCAAGACAAACGAATCCCTTTTGGATTTCTCAGTCAGCCCGTCAGCTGAATGTTCCCAAATGACCCCAATCAATACCACATGGAACAGAAGAATTTACAGCTGAACCCTGTTTGGATTTCTGACCCACAGAACCATAGAATATAATAAAACATTTTATTTTTAGCCACTTAATTTGGGGGCAATTTATTACACTACCATGGATAACAGGAAAGACATTTCAGTGTGGGACATCTCGTATGCAACTTCTGGGATACAGAAAAAAAAAAATTCATATCATTTTAAAACGGAAACAAAGAAGCGCTGCTCTTCCACTTTTTCTTCTTAGCTATGAGTTGGCCTCAAGATGTATTAACTGTCCATTTCTCATATCATAGATTACATCAGCACAATCCTCAGTAAAAATTTTGAATGTTGGACTTCAATAATTGGAGACCTTTTGAATATATTATGCCACTACATATTTCCCCCACAAGCTTTATTAATAAAAATTGCTATGTTTTGACCTCCATGTGCCAGTCCTTTATCTTCACATGTCTTTAGAATTCAGGCAGAGATGTGGGGGGATATCTTCTCATTCCTTTTTGAGAGATTTCTGCCAAACCCAACTTTCAGAATTTTAATGCAATCAAATTGGTTTTATTTGCTTTTAAATACCAGTGAGATGAAAAAGAAAAAACTTCATTTTTTTGTGATGTTCCATTAACCAATGCAAATAACTTTCCATATGCTCACTGAACAATTTAAATGCGTTTCTGCAAGTCAATCTGCCTTTTAATCTTTTTGCAATATAGCTCTTAACTGGAGAGTTTAAGTCTACTGGAAAGTTTATATCTACACTCCCTCCTTATGGTTAGAGATGAGTAAAATTATGGAGATTTAATCCAGAGAGTTACTCTATAAAATGTTTTACTGCTCATTTAATTTTAACCATAAAAAATTCCATTTAATCATATGCCGTATCCATAAACATACGTTTAAAACCCGGTCTTAAAAAGTATTGGGAAATAACTTGCATTAAAACTATCCTAAGAATTCGCGTATTCTGCTTATTTTTGGCTTTTAGTTTCCTTTCTGAGCTGGCAAACTATGTAGCTATCTCTTGGACTTCCTTTGTCACATCTGAACTCTGGCTCCCACAAAGCCACATGACCTAGAAAACGTCAAACCCACTTTAACTTCAGGTAAAGTAGATTACAAAAGAGCTATTTATCTAACTAAATACCTTTCATTTCTTTACATTTCATTCAAGGAGACAAAATAGTCCCTTCTTATTTTCTTTCCAAATCCACCCTGTTTTGTCACAGTGATTCTCACGCAGATCCAGCCTTGTCATTCTCAGGCCTCCTAACGCCAGACATCAAAGTGTTAATTTAGCCTTCCTCCGCGATATTTTCTAAAACATTGTAGTTCATTCATTAAGTTGTGTCCAACTCTCTGGGACCTCATGGACTGCAGCACACCAGGCTTCCCCGTCCTTCACTACTTCCCGGAGTTTGCTCAGATTCATATCCATTGAGTTGGTGATACCATCCAACCATCTCAACATTAATTGAGAGTGGCTATCTCTGCTCAGAGGAGTTATGGTGAATATTGAGAGATGCAAGAGACTTTTTTTTTTTTCTTTATATCTCTATATTGTTTGAGTTTTAAAATAAGAACCAACATTTAAGATCAGTTATTGTCAGGATGCATTGAACAGGAGGCTTCCTGTGTGCTCTTTTGGATCTGTCAGGAATTCTCTGTTCCTTATTAATTCCTGAATACTCAAGAATTAAGAGGAGAGGCAAGCCTCTCCAGGGACTGAGGAATCCAGGCATTTCCTTCATTAGTGTTTCTATATGGTGATAAGTACCCTCTTCCTTCTTNTTGGATCTGTCAGGAATTCTCTGTTCCTTATTAATTCCTGAATACTCAAGAATTAAGAGGAGAGGCAAGCCTCTCCAGGGACTGAGGAATCCAGGCATTTCCTTCATTAGTGTTTCTATATGGTGATAAGTACCCTCTTCCTTCTTGTGAATCACATGGCAAAAGTGACTGTTTGCAACTTTCTCTCTCTTTACTATGGATCGCATATATTTTGTAAGTCTGGAATTTTAATCTTTATCTTTGCTGAGAATAACTAAGTATATATGCCCACACCATGTTGATTAAAACACCTTTGCTCCGTCAGAGCTCTGGTCCTCGTGTCTTTCTTTCTCTTTCTTTCTCTCCTTCTCTCAGGCTATTTCTATGAAGTGCAGAGGCTCCCTGAGTTCACTTTCCTGCCCAGGCTTCTAAGACCCTCTCAAGAAAGTGCTCTGCACCTTCACCCCATCGAGAGGGTGCTTGAGGCCTCCATGAACAGAGCAAGCCCCATGCCAGGGGTTTTATTGGCTTTCTGTGTAAATCAAGGAATATCAGCTTCTTTCTCTCCTTTACTTTCTTATCATCGACTCCGGACCACCAGGTTCCGGTCCATTAAAGGACTTCAACAAGTTATGAAACTGAAATCTTAGTTTTAAAAATAGTAAATAACATTAACTTTGTTGTTGTTCAGTCACTAAGTCATGTCTGACTCTCTGTGTCCCCAAGGACTGTAGCCCTCTAGGCTCCCTTGTCCATGGGGTTTTCCAGGCAAGAATACTGGAGTGGGTTGCCATTTCTTTCTTGGACCAGGAATTGAACCCAGGTCTCCTGCATTGGCAGGCAAATTGTTTCCCACTGAGCCACCAGGGAAGCCCAAATAATGTTAACTAGTGATTCACAAAAGAAAAAAAGCAAATTGCCAATGAGTACATGAAAAAAATGTTCCAAAGATAAATGCTGAGACTATTATGAATATCATATCACATCATCATGAGAATCTCTAGGCTGGATGAAGCACAAGCTGGAATCAAGATTGCTGGGAGAAATATCAATAACCTCAGATATGCAGATGACACCACCCTATGGCAGAAAGCAAAGAAAAACGAGCCTCTTGTTGAAAGTGAAAGAGGAGAAGGAAAAAAGTTGTTTTAAAGCTCAACATTCAGAAAACTAAGATCGTGGCATCTGGTTCCATCACTTCATGGCAAAGAGATGGGGAAACAGTGGAAACAGTGAGAGACTTTATTTTCTGAGGCTCCAAAATCACTGCAGATGGTGACTGCAGCCATGAAATTAAAAGGCACTTGCTTCTTGGAAGAAAAGTTATGACCAAATTAGATGGCATATTAAAAAGCAGAGACATTACTAGTCAAAAAAGGTCCATCTGGTCAAAGCTATGGTTTTTCCAGTAGTCATATATGGATGTGAGAGTTGGACTATAAAAAAAACTGACCACAGAAGAATGATGCTTTTGGAGAAAACTGAGAGTCCCTTGAACTGCAAGGAGATCTAACCAGTCTATCCTAAAGGCAATCAGTCCTGAATATTCATTGGAAGGACTGATGTTGAAACTGAAATTCCAATACTTTGGCCACCTGATGTGAAGAGCTGACTTATCTGAAAAGACCCTGATGCTGGGAAAGATTGAAGGCGGGAGGAGAAGGAGACAACACAGGATGAGATTGGGTGGCAGCAACGACTCAATGGACATGCATTTGAGTAAACTCTGGGAGCTGGTGATGGACAGGGAGGCCTGGCATGCTGCAGTCCATGGAGTTACAAAGAGTCAGACATGACTCAGCGACTAGACTGAACTGAACTGAGTATGAATACTCTTTTATTCTTGTAAGCAACTTTGTTATTCAGCCTTGATACTTGTAAGAGTTTTCTCTTCACCACTTTTTAAAATTTGAATGCATATTCAAGGTGTTAATTTCTTTTCATTCACAGGATATTTAAAGGTGTGAATTTATCATCATAGACTTTACCTGGAATGCTGTACTCTCCTTCTAGTTTGGCTTTTTTCCTTTAAGGAATACACAAAGTCTTTATTTTCCTCACCCATTTCCTTTTTCTCATGTCTATTCACCTTCATGCCAACCTGCTCTTTCTTTGTGGTCTTCTGCAATTCGTAATTAAGATGGAAACACCTTGTGTCCTGAGGAGAATTAACATAATCATCATTATATTTCTTTAAATAACTTTTGAAGTCTTCTTCTCTTTCCCTGAAATTTCACAGACTTCTTTGCTGTTGCTTTATCATGTATTTTAATCTATCATACATTTAAATTTCCCTCTTTAAAAAAGTGTGTGTATGTGCGTTCAGTCTTGTCTGACTCTCCGTGACCCCATGGACTGTAGCCTGCCAAGCTCCTATGTCCATGAGATTTCCCAAGCAAGAATACTGGAGTGGGTTGCCATTTCCCACTCCAGGGGATCAAACCCAGGTCTCCCACATTGCAGGTAGATTCTTTACCATTTGAACCACCAGGGAAGCGCATTTCTAAATAAGGAGAACTCTCCCCAGACACAGTGATTACTACATTACAAGGACCAAGGAAAAAGTTTGTGTTGATTGTGAACCAACTTGGATGCAAGTCCTAATCTTTCACTGGGATTTAATCCAGAACAATATTTCAGAAGCATTTGCTGAATTCATATACTGTTTCACTAGTTAAAATGTTTTAATCTGTGTGGGTCCTGTAAGAATGAGATGAGCTCTTTCTATATTCACCACCTGGGTTTTTAATGTTTGGAATGAATGATGTACGTGGACTTGTAGAACACTCTCTGTGTACCATGACTGGAGGGCTTCCTGACCCCATCTTTCTTTCTAATGATTTATTTGTGCATATTACATCTTGCTTAAGATAGTAAGCTGCCACCACCTGTCTCAATTATATGTGGGCCCTGGTGCCATCCCACTAGTATTACCAAAGTGTTTCTAATCTAATTAGATGTAGAAAATTTGAGTCGGGTTGTAGATATTGACATCACAAAGTAGCATCTAAGAAGTAGAGTTCATTTCAGTCACTCAGTCGTGTCCGACTCTTTGCGACCCCATGAATCGCAGCACGCCAGGCCTCCCTGTCCATCACCATCTCCCGGAGTTCACTCAGACTCACGTCCATCGAGTCCGTGATGCCATCCAGCCATCTCATCCTCGGTCGTCCCCTTCTCCTCCTGCCCCCAATCCCTCCCAGCATCAGAGTCTTTTCCAATGAGTCAACTCTTCGCATGAGGTGGCCAAAGTACTGGAGTTTCAGCTTTAGCATCATTCCTTCCAAAGAAATCCCAGGGTTGATCTCCTTCAGAATGGACTGGTTGGATCTCCTTGCAGTCCAAGGGACTCTCAAGAGTCTTCTCCAACACCACAGTTCAAAAGCATCGATTCTTCGGCGCTCAGCTTTCTTCACAGTCCAACTTTCACATCCATACATGACCACAGGAAAAACCATAGCCTTGACTAGGCGGACCTTAGTCGGCAAAGTAATGTCTCTGCTTTTGAATATACTATCCAGGTTGGTCATAACTTTTCTTCCAAGGAGTAAGCGTCTTTTAATTTCATGGCTGCAGTCACCATCTGCAGTGATTTTGGAGCCCAAAAAAATAAAGTCTGACACTGTTTCCACTGTTTCCCCATCTATTTCCCATGAAGTGATGGGACCGGATGCCATGATCTTCGTTTTCTGAATGTTGAGCTTTAAGCCAACTTTTTCGCTCTCCTCCTTCACTTTCATCAAGAGGCTTTTTAGCTCCTCCTCACTTTCTGCCATAAGGGTGGTGTCATCAGCATATCTGAGGTTATTGATATTTCTCCCGGCAATCTTGATTCCAGCTTGTGTTTCTTCCAGTCCAGCGTTTCTCATGATGTACTCTGCATATAAGTTAAATAAGCAGGGAGACAATATACAGCCTTGACGTACTCCTTTTCCTATTTGGAACCAGTCTGTTGTTCCATGTCCAGTTCTAACTGTTGCTTCCTGACCTGCATACAGATTTCTCAAGAGGCAGGTTAGGTGGTCTGGTATTCCCATCTCTTTCAGAATTTTCCACAGTTTATTGTGATCCACACAGTCAAAGGCTTTGGCATAGTCAATAAAGCAGAAATAGATGTTTTTCTGGAACTCTCTTGCTTTTTCCATGATCCAGCGGATGTTGGCAATTTGATCTCTGGTTCCTCTGCCTGTTCTAAAACCAGCTTGAACATCAGGGAGTTCACGGTTCACATATTGCTGAAGCCTGGCTTGGAGAATTTTGAGCATTACTTTACTAGCGTGTGAGATGAGTGCAATTGTGCGGTAGTTTGAGCATTCTTTGGCATTGCCTTTCTTTGGAATTGGAATGAAAACTGACCTTTTCCAGTCCTGTGGCCACTGCTGAGTTTTCCAAATTTGCTGGCATATTGAGTGCAGCACTTTCACAGCATCATCTTTCAGGATTTGAAACAGCTCAACGGGAATTCCATCACCTCCACTAGCTTTGTTCTTAGTGATGCTTTCTAAGGCCCACTTGACTTCACATTCCAAGATGTCTGGCTCTAGATTAGTGATCACATCCTCATGATTATCTGGGTCGTGAAGATCTTTTCTGCACAGTTCTTCTGTGTATTCTTGCCACCTCTTCTTAATATCTTCTGCTTCTGTTAGGTCCATACCATTTCTATCCTTTATCGAGCCCTTCTTTGCATGAAATGTTCCCTTGGTATCTCCAACTCTCTTGAAGAGATCTCTAGTCTTTCCCATTCTGTTGTTTTCCTCTATCTCTTTGCATTGATTGCTGAAGAAGGCATGGCTGTCAATTTTCCTATTTGATAAAGTGTTCAAGTTCTGAAACTGGAAGAAAATGGCAGAGGATGGAGACAGAATGGCTTACTTCGCATCACTGAACGTATTGGCTTCTCCCCCCATCATCCTGGCATTTTGTAGAACGTGTTTCCAGATGCACTTAAGTTTACCACCATGGCTGTTGAGAGTTTTTATTTTCTTCTGTGTCTAGAATCGTTTATGTGAGTCAAGTCAGAAGCTGAGTGCAGCAAATTCATTACATCCATTTTCTCAAAAGACAAGAGATGATTAACTAGAAGTTTTATTTCATTCTTTTTTTTTTTTTTTAATTCATGAGATATAAAAAGGAAACCGAAGCAACCAGTTGGGAAAATACTGTATAAAAGATTGATTTTGTTTCCAAATTATCCAGAAAGAAAATTTCTGGATAGTTTCTATTGTTTATCTTCTACTAAGAAAAGCTTTTAAATACATGCTAGGGGCACAATTAACTTAAACAGGGAGAGTAAATATCATTTAAAAAATCACATTAGTCCTGAGTACTTCTCTTAAAGGCAGTCATATCATGAAACCAAATTTATCTGTTCTTTCATCATAATTTCTGAGGGAGATAATTAGTACCTTTAAATCAAGTGGATTGTGCATTGATTCTTTTTAGCACTCATCTGAAGATATCATTGTTTACTAATCTTAACATTTAAGCCAAAGTGCAATGAAAAAAATAGTTTTATTGCTGGAAAATACATATTTAAATGACATACTTTTATATTAGAACACTTTCCTCAATTATCATATTCTAGTTGTCCTAAGTCTCTAGAGAGAAGATCATTTTTTCTAGACATTGAATATCTGAAATGCATACCCATTCCCAATCAAATATAGAAACATGCACCAACAAAACTTTGTACAATTTCTATTCTCAGTTTATTCATACATGAAGTGGGAAATGATTATCTTTTCCCCTTGTTAAGCATAAAGCAACCAAGAATGTCCTAGATACCTAATAAATGCTTAATATACATTATTTTTCCTCTGGACCACAAAAATTCTAAAATGCCACATTCAATTTAAGAATTCAGCTTGTAACCATGAGAAGGTGCTTGGAAATGGACTAATGTTTTTTCAGCCCTTAAAAGCAAAGGCAAACTTCTATTGCACAACAATGAGAAAACACTCAACACAGCAGCACAGTTTAGTAATTTCTTATTTTTAAGTTTTTTTTTTTTAATGGACCATTTTGAAAGTCTTTATTGAATTTGCTACAATATTGCTTCTGTTTTATGGTTTGGGTTAGAGACATCAGTCACGTGGGATCTTAGCTCCCCAACCAGAGATCGAATGCACAGCCCCTGCATTGGAGGGGCAAGTCTTAGCAACAAGACCACTAGGGAAGTTCCTGGTAGTTTTCAATATTAATACAAGGATATACTATGACTGGGACTTCCTCAGAGGTTCATGCCTTCCCCTGGAGGAGGGCATGGCAAACCACTCCAGTATTCTTGCCTGGAGAATCCCATGGATAGAGGAGGCTGGAGGGCTACAGTCCATGTGGTTGCAAAGAGTTGGACAGGATTGTAGTGACTGAGCACTTTTGCATACTATAACTGGTAACTGGGCTTCCCTGGTGGCTCAGAAAGTAAAGAATCTGTCTGCAATGCAGGAAACCTGGGTTTGATCCCTGGGTCGAGAAGATCCCCTGGAGAAGGGAGTGGTAATCCACTACAGTATGCTTGCCTGAGAAATCCCATGGACAGTGAAGCCTGGCAGGCTAGAGTCCGTGGGATCACAAAGAGTTGGACATGACTGAGTGACTAACATTTAACTATAACTATGTTTAGTTTTCCATATTTCTCTGTCTGTGCTTATTCATTGAGACAGGTCATTGACACAGTTCCCAAATGCAAGTTATCTGTGCAAGGATAAATTTTAATATTTTTCATCATAAAAGACATGATCAGGAGAAATGTATCTCATTTCCTTAAATTGTTTGCCCATTATCTAAATACCATATTCAGATTGTTGCAATGTGACACAGCAAGAAAAGTAAAGTAAAATTCTTTTTAGCATAATCTAAAGTAACCATCTGGATATCCCAGAGTGCCACAATGATATAGGAGCATGCCTAGATCATTCAAGCTTTAAGAGGCCCCCTAACTTTATTCTCTAATTTTCTCTGTGAAAGGAAAACATTAATGTTTTGATTCATCAACCTCTTAACTACCATGGATATAACATCATCATCTAAAATCACTCACAAAATTCATTTTTTGGAATGAGAAATAGAAAAGAGAAAAATCACAATTTACATGTGTCTGAGAGTTTTAATATAATCATATAGCTTCCTAAAAAGATAGATAACAGCCATGAACATAGAATTATTGTACAGAATCACAGATCTTCACAGCAAATGTCAAAGTAAGGTTAAGAAAATCATATCAGTCCTAAGAACAAGGGCAAACTAAAAACTACTTTCAGAGAATAGGATTCCTCATCTTGTTTTCTCACCATTGCCACATCCTTGCTGCTGCTAAGTCGCTTCAGTCGTGTCCAACTCTGTGCGACCCCATAGACGGCAGCCCACCAGGCTCCCCCGTCCCTGGGATTCTCCAGGCAAGAATACTGGAGTGGGTTGCCACTTCCTTCTCCAGTGCATGAAAGTGAAAAGTGAAAGTGAAGTCGCTTGGTGGTGTCCAACTCTTAGCGACCCCATGGGCTGCAGGCACCAGGCTCCCCCGTCCATGGGATTTTCCAGGCAAGAGTACTGGAGAGGGGTGCCATTGCCTTCTCCACATCCTTGGTGTTCTGTAAATAAACCTAAAGACAGAGTTTGACTATTAATCCCACTAATCCTGTGTGGAGGATTTTTTTTTTTTTTTAGTCTGAATTATCAAATCCAGTAGAGCACAGCAAGTAGCCAACTAAACACTGCTGCTGCTGCTGCTGCTAAGTCACTTCAGTCGTGTTCGACTCTGTGTGACCCCATAGATGGCAGCCCACCAGGCTCCCCCGTCCCTGGGATTCTCCAGGCAAGAATATTGGAGTGGGTTGCCATTTCCTTCTCCAATGCATGAAAGAGAAAAGTGAAAGGGAAGTCGCTCAGTCTGTCCGACTGTTAGCGACCCCATGGACTGCAGCCCACCAGGCTACTCCGTCCATTGGATTTTCCAGGCAAGAGTACTGGGGTGGAGTGCCATTGCCTTCCCCGAACTAAACATTAGGCAAAATCAAAGTTCACTCCGAAAGCCTCAACCTAAGAAGTTTTAGACATTAAGCTTTTAGCAAAAGACCCAGAGTCAAGTGCACTCAGGATACCTTGTATGTGTGTTCAGTTGCTCGCCATTTCGGACTCTTTCAACTTTATAGACTGTAGCCTGCCAGGCTCTTCTGTCCATGGGCTTCTCCAGGCAAGAATACTGGAGTGGATTGCCAATGTCCTCTTCCAGGAGATCTTCCCAGCCCAGGAATCAAACCTGCATCTCTTATGCTTCCTGCATTGGCAGATATGTTCTTTACATTAGCACCACCTGGGAAGACCCAATAGTGAAAATGTTAGTCACTCAACTGTGTCTGACTCTTTGTGACCCCATGGACTGTAGCCCATCAGGCTCCTCTGTCCATGGAATTCTCCAGGCAAAAATACTGGAGTGGGTAGCCATTCCCTTTTTCAGAGTATGTTCCTGTCCCAAAGATCCAATCCAGGTCTCCTGCATTGCAGGCAGAGTCTTTACTATCTGAGTCATTCAGGGAAGTCCAGTAAACCTTAGGACTGATCAGTAACTCTCCTTGACCATTTGCTCTTCCTCACTATTCTCTTTGTCATCCATGCTCTCTGTAACTCAAACCTGAGTTCATACCCCATCTCTGAGCTCATGTCTGAAAACCGATCTCTTGTTCACAGGTGCCTACAATGTGCCTTAACTGCAGACACGTGACGTAACTCATTGACAACCAAACTGAGAAAAGCTGAGGTTATAGCTCTGCTCCAAGAAATAAGGAGTCCTCTCCACCTTCTCTCTCAGACAGGAAGCTCTCCAGAGTTGTATCGTAAGACAGTGAACAATGTGACAAGGGACGGCTTTCTTTGCAAAGATACTTTTAATCACACAAGTGTCTATATAGGTATTTGACTGAGATCTGATCATTGAGAATAAATCATATTATTTTGGCCCATGAAATTTTATGAATGGGTAGTAAAATCCAGTTGCCATAGGAAGCTCTCCAGAGTTGTATCGTAAGACAGTGAACAATGTGACAAGGGACGGCTTTCTTTGCAAAGATACTTTTAATCACACAAGTGTCTATATAGGTATTTGACTGAGATCTGATCATTGAGAATAAATCATATTATTTTGGCCCATGAAATTTTATGAATGGGTAGTAAAATCCAGTTGCCACTACCATTAAACAAAACAACAAAAACATCAATATAGTTCATTTAAACCTTCTAATTTTCATTATTTCTTCTGCTACACAAAATAACATGAAGTACTATGAAATGTGGCCTGTTAGAATGTCTTTGTTATTTTTCATGGACAGATCACTTATTTTCAGAGATGCCATGTTTTTGCAATACATGTGGAATCATACTTAATGTTTTCTTAATTATTAGTCAATACCCTAAGCGCGGGCGGCTGCGAGAGCTGGGCCGGCGCACTAAGCGCGGGCGAGAGGAGCTACCCCACGTCTGAGGTCAGGGGCAGCAGCCTAGAGTGCCAGGCTGCGACGGCGCAGGAACGGCCGGGAGGAGCTGCCCTGTGTCTGAGGTCAGTGGCGGCCGGGAGGAGCTACCCCGTGTCCGAGGTCAGGGGCGGCCAGGAAGAGACACCCCACATCCGAGGCCAGGGGCGGCCGGGAGAAGCCACCTTGCGCCCGAGGCCAGGGGTGGTGACCCGGAGGAGCCACCCTGAGCCCGAGGCCAGGGGCGGCAGCTGGAAGAAGCCACCCACGCCCGAGGCCACAGCGGCAGGCGGGAGGAGCAACCCGAGGAGCAGAGGCTGCGCAGGCGCAGGAGGGCCTAGAGGAGCTGTCCCACGTTGAAGATCAGGAACTGCGGCGGTAAGGAGATACCCCTCGTCCAAGGTAAGGAGCAGCCGTGAAGAGACAACCCACGCCCAAGGTAAGAGAACC
>SJYX01014487.1:246618-268707 GCA_006410675.1 Oreotragus oreotragus | reverse complement strand
ATATTCAAAAGCAGAGACATTGCTTAGCCGACTAAGGTCCGCCTAGTCAAGGCTATGGTTTTTCCTGTGGTCATGTATGGATGTGAAAGTTGGACTGTGAAGAAAGCTGAGCGCCAAAGAATCGATGCTTTTGAACTGTGGTGTTGGAGAAGACTCTTGAGAGTCCCTTGGACTGCAAGGAGATCCAACCAGTCCATTCTGAAGGAGATCAACCCTGGGATTTCTTTGGAAGGAATGATGCTGAAGCTGAAACTCCAGTACTTTGGCCACCTCATGTGAAGAGCTGACTCATTGGAAAAGACTCTGATGCTGGGAGGGATTGGGGGCAGGAGGAGAAGGGGACGACCAAGGATGAGATGGGTGGATGGCATCACAGACTCGATGGACCTGAGTCTGAGTGAACACCGAGAGTTGGTGATGGATAGGGAGGCCTGGCGTGCTGCGATTCACGGGGTCGCAAAGAGTCGGACACGACTGAGCGACTGAACTGAACTGAACCCTAAATGAATCACTAAATAAAGTTATATAAAGATTGTGCTGAACACCAATTTAGTCTAGTGCAAGTGAAATGTTTTAAAATGAGTTGATCTGAACAGCTGAACAGCTGACACTGAGTTCTTTTTAGGTGGGGCTGTGTTTAGGAAAATACCTTACGAAGCCACTAGAGGGCAGTGGGAAAATGGGAAAATGTGTCAGAACTGTGTTAATGTATAACAAAAAATACAATAAAAAATACAAAATAAAATGTGTCAGAATAGGAGGGTGTGAAAATGAGCTGATTAAAATTCCGAGTCAGGACGCTTTTTTGGTGGAAAACACTATGAAATAATGTTTAATGTTCAATTTCAAATTATTAATTTGCTGCCTAGGTCATCTGTCCAGAACATCGGTAGTCAGTTATGCCAGAAAAGGCCTTCAGTAAAGTGTGTGCATATGTGTGTGTGTTGAAAATAAGGAAAATTCTTTCTGTTTTGTAACTTAGTTTGTATTGTTTATTTATGGATTCCACTTATAAGGGATGTCATGCAATATTTCTCCTTCTCTGTCTGACTTATTTCACTCAATATGACACTCACAAAACAGAAAGAGACTCACAGACTTAGAGAATGAACTTATGCTTGCTCGGGGAAAGAATGGAGGGAAGGGGTTGTTAGAGAGTTTGGGATAGACATCTACACACACTGCTATATTTAAAATGGATACCCAACAAGGTACTGTATAGCAAAGAGAACTCTGCTCAGTGTCATGTGACAGCCTGGATGGGGAAGTTTCGGAGAGAACGGATACACGTATATGTATGGCTGAATCCCTTTGCCATTCACCTGAAATTATCACAACATTATCTGTTAATCAGCTATACCCCAACACAAAATAAAAAATTTTTAAAAGAAGAAGAAAAGAAAGAAAACTCTGAGTTCACTAAGTTAACAGGGTGTGGAGCAGTGGCAATAAATTATTTGCTGCAATTTAGTGGAAGCAGGAGTTTGAGAGTAAAGATGACTGTGAGTAAAGAATAGGCTTGATATTCTCAGAAACCTTGGGGAGTCCCTTGACTATTTCATTAATTCATGGATATGGGATTTGAATCAATCTTACGATCTTAAGTAGCAGAATGAGTTTAGTTATCACAGAAGACTTTAACATTCATACACAGAGAGACATGTACACACACCACCATTATTAAGAAAAATATTAGCACAGAGTTTTTAAGGGTTATTGGTTCATGGTGGGAGATAAAACAGTCACAGCATCAAAATAGACTTTCCTAGTTACTAGAAATGTATTTCTATCTCCATCATGTCTATCTCTATTCCTAACTCTATCTGTATCTATCTGTCAAAAATAAGCAGGGATATATATTTGTAAATATATATATTTATATTTATAAATACATGAAATAAATATATATCCCTGCTTATTTTTGACAGATAGATACAGATAGAGTTAGGAATAGAGATAGACTGCTCATGTATATATTGAGCTTCCCTTGTGGCTCAGATGGTAAAGCATCTGCCTACAATGCGGGAGGCCCTGGTTCGATCCCTGGGTTGGGAAGATCTCCTGGAGAAGGAAATGGCAAATATTTTTGCCTGGATAATCCCATGGACGGAGGAGCTTGGTAGGCTATAGTCTATGGGGTCGCAAAGAGTTGGACACGACTGAGCGAGCTTCACAGCATGTATATATGTGATAGTCAGGTCCAACTTCACACAACCCCTTATAGCCCACCAGGCTCCTCTGCACATGGAATTCTCCAGGCAAGAATACTGGAGTGGGTAACCGTTCCCTTCTCCAGCGGATCTTCTCGACTTAGGGACTGAACCCCAGTCACTTGCTTGGCAGGCAAATTCTTTATACTGAGCCGCCTGGGAAGTCATATATATATCAGGGATTGGTAAACTATGAACCACAGGCCACATTCAGCTTTCTGTTTGTCTAAGTTTTTATTGTATTAATGGCAATACAGCCACACCATTGCCTGTGGCTGCTTTCACACTACAGAGGCAAAGTGGAGTAGTTGTGTCAGAAATTTTGGGGACCTCAGGATTTGTGGTTCTGCTAGTTTAGTCATCTTTGTTCTCAAGGGAGGAATTCTTCCACCATGAGACCCAGTAATATAGTTCCATTAAACTAAAAGTTGAACCTATCACCTGGCCACTTGGAGCTTCTCATACCAGTAAATCAACACGCAAAGATGGACGGGAGTGTCCTGCCTGGGTAATTAATTCTGAGTAGGTAGAAGAAATGGATTGCTACTACACCAGGGCATAAATATAAACACTGTATTGTACATCTGGAATTCAGGTGATACTTTGGTAGTTGGTGTTCTCAAATTGGTTGTTATTTAAAGTGTCCAGCAGATGGTGCTCAAGCAACTTATTAATGTATGGTTGACTTTCAGTTCAGTTCAGTCGTTCAGTCGTGTCCGACTCTGCGACCCCATGAATCGCAGCACGCCAGGCCTCCCTGTCCATCACCATCTCCTGGAGTTCACTCAGACTCACGTCCATCGAGTCCATGATGCCATCCAGCCATCTCATCCTCGGTCGTCCCCTTCTCCTCCCGCCCCCAATCCCTCCCAGCATCAGAGTCTTTTCTAATGAGTCAACTCTTCTCATGAGGTGGCCAAAGTCCTGGAGTTTCAACTTTAGCATCATTCCTTCCAAAGAAATCCCAGGGTTGATCTCCTTCAGAATGGACTGGTTGGATCTCCGTGCAGTCTAAGGGACTCTCAAGAGTCTTCTCCAACACCACAATTCAAAAGCATCAATTCTTCAGCGCTCAGCCTTCTTCACAGTCCAACTCTCATATCCATACATTACCACAGGAAAAACCATAGCCTTGACTAGACGGACCTTAGTCGGCAAAGTAATGTCTCTGCTTTTGAATATACTATCCAGGTTGGTCATAACTTTTCTTCCAAGGAGTAAGCNCATCAATTCTTCGGTGCTCAGCTTTCTTCACAGTCCAACTTTCACATCCATACATGACCACAGGAAAAACCATAGCCTTGACTAGGCGGACCTTAGTCGGCAAAGTAATGTCTCTGCTTTTGAATATACTATCCAGGTTGGTCATAACTTTTCTTCCAAGGAGTAAACATCTTTTAATTTCATGGCTGCAGTCACCATCTGCAGTGATTTTGGAGCCAAAAAAAATAAAGTCTGACACTGTTTTCCCATCTATTTCCCATGAAGTGATGAGACCAGATGCCATGATCTTCATTTTCTGAATGTTGAGCTTTAAGCCAACTTTTTCGCTCTCCTCTTTCACTTTCACCAAGAGGCTTTTTAGCTCCTCTTCACTTTCTGCCATAAGGGTGGTGTCATCAGCATATCTGAGGTTATTGATATTTCTCCTGGCAGTCTTGATTCCAGCTTGTGTTTCTTCCAGTCCAGCGTTTAGGGGCTCCCATTGGCTGATGATTTGCTCCTGGCCAGCCATCCTTTGCCTGAGAAAGGTAAAGGATGGATTTGCAGTTGCTAATGCTAGAGCTGGACAGCCCCCTGTTTCTATATAGGAGCTGAATGTAATTGCTTATTTAACTTTTCGTGTAGAAAGAATAAAGATCAAACCAATACCTTACAGCTTTTATAGACCTTTACTGATACAGTTTTGCATGGATCATAAAATTGTCTTAAAATTAAATCAGAAAGTGTTTTGGGCATAAGGGCAATACTTTATAATCATATGCTATACTTTTAATTGAAAAGTCATATTCGACAGGTGTGTTCTAATTTTAATTCATGCTTTGCACACTGTTTTGTTCTACGATTAGCCTTTGATCCTGAACAAGAACACTCAGTAAGACTTGTTTGATGTTTCTAAGACTCCCTTGTCAGGTGAAATGGTCAAAATATTGTAGAGAATGTCAGCTAAAATGTACAGTTCTATAGATAATCAAAAGCAGTTGCTAGGCAAAGTTGAAAACAGTTAGACCATATAAAGGATTTAATTGTTCTGGTCAAAATGCTTGAAAGCATGGGCTCTGGGGAACAGCTTGGGTGCAAATGCTCTGTATAGGTTGGAGAAAACTTCTTAGATTTTCTGTGCCTCATTTTCCTCACCAATAAAATTTCTTTCTAATTAGATCTCATTTTAATTTCTTTCTCACAGGTTTACTCTGAAATCATGTGAGTACGAAGAAAGCACTTTTAGAACATGTTTGGCATGTGGGAAGTACTAAATAAATTCAAATATTATAGTCATGATTACTTAATAAACAAATTTAAATTTTGTAAATAGATGTCTGAATTACTAAAATTTTATTGTGTAATTTGGGCCATTCATTTAAAGTAAGGTTGTCCTTTTATAATATTTCATGCAAATCACCTTTCTTTATAAAATGCAATGTTATCTTCCATTTGGCATGTGGGAAGTACTAAATAAATTCAAATATTATAGTCATGATTACTTAATAAACAAATTTAAATTTTGTAAATAGATGTCTGAATTATTAAAATTTTATTGTGTAATTTGGGCCATTCATTTAAAGTAAGGTTGTCCTTTTATAATATTTCATGCAAATCACCTTTCTTTATAAAATGCAATGTTATCTTCCATTTAAATAGTATGACATTTGGGGGTATATGTAATTAACTTGAAATAGATTTCAATTTTAAATCGATTGTATTCATTAGTCAGAATTAATTTCCTTAGACTTTTTTATGAATGACACATTCTGTTTCAATATACCAATATTTATATGCTTGATAATTAAAATATAGTTGTAAATTTTATGCTTAACTGGAATAAATAGTTTAGAATGCATATCCTATATCCTTTATTTTATTTTATCCTATGTATTTTAAAAAGTGCTCAATTTAATATATCTCAGTTAATTCTGTAGATACAACCACCTATGGGTTTTCTTCTAGTGCAAACGTTTGCTAAAGTTGACTGACCTTAATAGGAGCACTGGAAGGCTCCTCTCTTCCCAAAGGTCTCATTTATGGAAACTGATGCACCTGTTTACATTGAGCAACTATCCATGAAGTCCTAACAGTGTGACTTTGATTATATTGAAAACTTATCAGTACTCCTGAAGTTAATGAATGCATTTAATAAAACCCTACCACATACACTTATTTTGCAACTCAAGAAAATAATTCTAAATATTTCTGATAAAAATAAATCTGCCAAACTGTTAAACAGTGTTTTGAAACAAATGGAACAATGAGAACCATGAGCTCTCATAGCAAAGCATAGCCTACTACTAAAGAATAAAACATACTTGGATGCAATAATCACTAAAGTATTATCATGTTGTTGTGAAAATATATCAGTGAAAAAGAACAGAAAGTTCAGAAACATAAATTGTATATGATAAATATAAGGAAGTATATTTCACTAAGTATTGGCAAAAGGAATCAGTCAGTTCAGTTCAGTCACTCAGTTGTGTCCGACTCTTTGCAACCCCATGAATCACAGCATGCCAGGTGTCCCTGTCCATCACCATCTCCCGGAGTTCACTCAGACTCACGTCCATCAAGTCAGTGATGCCATCCAGCCATCTCATCCTCTGTCGTCCCCTTCTGCTCCTGCCCCCAATCCCTCCCAGCATCAGGGTCTTTTCTAATGNTGGCTTTTAGCTGTCTCTTATACACATCTAGATGTGTATAAGAGACAGATGTAAGGAAGCCCCAGGAGAGTTCCAGAAGCAATCAGTTCACTTCAGTTCAGTCGCTCAGTTGTGTCCGACTCTTTGCAACCCCATGAATCACAGCATGCCAGGTGTCCCTGTCCATCACCATCTCCCGGAGTTCACTCAGACTCACGTCCATCAAGTCAGTGATGCCATCCAGCCATCTCATCCTCTGTCGTCCCCTTCTGCTCCTGCCCCCAATCCCTCCCAGCATCAGGGTCTTTTCTAATGAGTCAACTCTTTGCATGAGGTGGCCAAAGTGGATAACATTTAATAAACAATGTTATGGTAAATTAACCATTTAGAAAAATAGATACATATATTATCACATGTTAAGAAATAAATTCCAATCAGGTTAAAGGGTTAAATTAAAAAAAAAGTCTTAAGAAAAGCCAATCCTCTCAAAAATCCTGCAAGATTTTTGATATTACTTGCATAGTGTGACTGGAAAAGCTTATGTCAAAGACGTTAAGTAACCTAACCAAGATCACTGTGCTAATTAGTGAAAGAGTAAGTCAGTTCAGTCAGTTCAGTCACTCAGTCGTGTCCGACTCTTTGCGACCCATGAATCACAGCACGCCAGGCCTCCCTGTCCATCACCAACTGCCGGAGTTCACCCAGACTCACGTCCATTAGTCAGTGATGCCATCCAGCCATGTCATCCTCTGTTGTTCCCTTCTCCTCCTGCCCCCAATCCCTCCCAGCAAAGAGTAAGTAGTCAAATGCAAGTCTATTATTTAATAATTTTATTTATTTATTTCAGTGGCTTCTCTTGTTGCTTGTTGCAGAGCAACAGGCTCTAGGGCTTCAGTAGGCATGACTGCCAGGCTCTACAACACAGGCTCAGTAATTGTAGTGGATGGAACTTAGCTGCTCCACAGCCTGTGGGGTCTTCCCAGAACAGGGGTTGAACATGTGTCCCTTGCATTGGCGGGTGGATTCTTAACACTGAGCCACCAGGGAAGCACATGCAAGTCTATTTAAATACAAAATCTATACTATTCTGTTACAGTTCTATACTAAGTGCTTGGAATAGTGCCTGACATGTTTTGAACTAAACAAATTTATCATTGTTAGTTGTGTTTACATCATTACAATCATCATTATCCATAGAATTACAGGAGAGTTGGAAAACTGATGAAATAAATAAACCAGTTTAGAAATAAATATGACCTGGAAACAAGGTAATTAGTAGTATACCTTTACATGATGTTGTCCAGAGTTACCAAGAGCCATTCAAATTTTTAAACCTCCTGTTTTAGTGATTCTTGGTAATTTGTTTCAAGGAGGTAGCAAAAAAGTGGGTAAGAATATTTTCTACACAAAGAAAAAGCTCCTCTGTGACAGTAAAAATTTGAAAATCATCTAAAACTTGAAGAATTGACATTACTTCATTAATGAAATTTGCTGCATTATCACAATAGAATAGAAGGTTAATTATTTCAAGTGATAATTAAGTGATAATGCAGCAAAAGGAAGGATATAAATGTAATCTTGGTAAAAATGTAATTAATTGCAATAACGATGCTTACAGAAAAAATCACACAGAGTTAGCATCCCAAGGATAAGGAGTTTCAGTGTTTCCTTTCTTTGCTTTTTTAAAAAAATATTTATGTTTGTTCAATTCATAAAACTGGGAGATAATATATTTAGGTAATTTGCTTAATATATTCATTAATATAATTATCATTTCCAAAGATACATAGTATATTTGACATTTAAATTCAAATTAATGTGCTTTAATTACATTTTTTTTCAGCTCATTACAAAGGGATAAATTTAACACACTAAGTAATACATTTTCACTTTTTTCCAAATTTGAATAAAAATAATTTTTTGTTTAATCCTGTATTTAATCTCTTTAATCCTTAAATTAATTCCAAACTAATAAGTAATCACTGGAGGAGGGTGAGAAACCATGTCTAAATTTTAGTAAGAATTTACTATGATTAAGGATAATCACTTCCATAGTCTTTGAAGAATCTAGAATTTTCTGATTTCTCTCTGTTGATTAATGTGACACTTTTAAAGCCTAATTAATAAAACTCTCCCTCCTCTATCTCATCCTTGTCCCTAAATTCATCTTGTTACTGTTAATGGGAAGATAATAACTGCATTCCTGTTTCATAACCACCACCTTTTCTTTCATAGACAAAGATTAATAGTGATTCTAAGTAGGAGAATATTGGCCCCGAAGGGGATAGACAAAGAAGCAGAAATCATAAACAACCTGTTGTGACTTCATTTTCAAGCTTTCAAATACACGTGATTTTATTATCTCTATTCCGGGTACTTGTACAATATTAACATTATTTTGAAATGATGTGTTTTTAAATAAACAAACCAAAAACTACCACTGTAACTATGAACCAGTGTTCTCTTATCTATTAGGTGTGTTATTTTACACTTCTTAGAAGGTTCCTTAACCCACTCCAGTACTCTTGCCTGGAAGATCCCATGGACGGAGGAGCCTGGTGGCTATAGTCTAGGGGGTCGCAAAGAATCAGACACGACTGAGCGACTTCACTTCACTTACAGAGTTCCTTTAGATTTAGACAGAGGTTTTATTGTATCACTGTTGTGCCTACTTAAAAAAACTAAATAGAATCAAACCAAATCAATTAATATATTCCTTTAAAATTGTTTAACTATTTTTTCTGCTTTCATTTTTTAATTGGAAGAAAATTGCCTTGCAACGTGTTGGTTTCTGCCATACCACAACTCAAATCAGTCATCATAGTACATATATCACCTCCCTCTTGAGCTTCCCTCTGCTCCCCCGCTGCCATCCCCTAGTTATCACAGAGTGCCAGGCTGGTCTCCCTGGTCTCCCTATCAGCTTCACACTAGCTATCTGTTTTACACATGATAGTCTGTTTATGTCAATGCTACTTTCTCCATCCGTTCCGCTCTTTCCTTACCCTACTGTGTCCACGAGTCCTTTCTCTGTATCTGCATCTCCATTCCTTCCCTGCAAATAGATTCATCAATCGTTTTCCTAGATTCGTGTGTGTGTGTGTGTGTTAATATATTTGTTTTTCTCTTTCTGACTTGCTTCACTCTGTATAACAGGCTCTAAGTTCATCCATTTATGCTGATGAACCAATTAATATATTTCTAAGTGTCTTTAGACTCAGATCCAACTGTAACAAGTCTTTCTTTGAATTAGAGTTGTTTGGTCCTCCTTGTCCACACAGTATCATCCACTGTGTCTCACCAAGAACTGCAGTGAGGTGGATACTCTGAAAAGTGCCCCACTGTTATCCAGCTTCCTTCCAAACTGTTGCTAGTTTTCATGTCAAGATTTCCTTGAATATTACCAAATACTACCACATTCCTTCCTCTTCTTTCACTTTAGGTATTTGCTGAAAGACCTTTTTTCATTAGCGTCTTTTGCTGATCACCATAAATAAATTGCAACAAAACCATCCATATTCCTTTTCCTCTTCCCCTCATTATTTTTTCCCATGGCATTTATTCCCCCCAACATCAAAACATTTCCTCAATTTATGGTTTTATTTTCTGTTCCCCAAACATGCTAAATTATAAGTTTATGAAGCAAGATTTTACTTCCCTTTCCACCTTCCCTTTTTTTTTTAACCCCAAACCTATCACAGTTCCTATCCCATAATAGATATGTAATGAATAACTGATGAATGACTCAGTGACTACCCACCTAAACTATGGAAAATTCATACAAGTATTCCTAGTTCACTGGAATCAGATTGAAAAGGTTTGCACAGTGAGAAAGTGTACTTCGGAACACTCCTCTACAGTAACAACCCTATCCCTTTTTGCTCACATCATCCTTCCTAGTTGTGTTAATATCAATGTGCACACAAGCCACTACAGCTCTTGAATTTAGGGTACACTCTTTCCCTCCATTCTGAATACCTTGATTTTAAAACTGTTTCTGGTCAACTCTTGGCTTAGAGACTATATGTCTCTTTTCAAGTTATCTGTTTCCACAAAAATTCACGGGTTTGGTTGTGTGAACTTAATTAGATACTGAATGTGAACTGAAGATTCACTAAATGTGAATATTTTACTATGCAACTGATGCATAATAAATACACTCTAAATATGAGCTATTATTAAGTTGTAAGGTCCCCTGGGCTCTGTTCTAGTATCTTACATAAGTTTGACAAAAGTATTCAAATCTATCTGAAATGCATTATGTATGGAATGTCCAGAAAGAATCCCATACAGATATGTGGAATAAGATTCAGTCGGTGTGCATGTAAATGTGGACTTTATCTCACGTCTGCCTCCTTAGAAACCAAATAATGTTTCAGATGATGGTAGAGAGAGGAAAGCAGAGAAATAAAGAACATAGTACTGCAGGTATAGCAGACTTAGTCATGGGAAGATTTTATAAGTAATTTGTATCATAAAAGGGACTTCCCCAGTGGCTCAATGGTAAAGAATCTGCCTGCAATGTAGGATCCGCAAGAGACATGTATTTGACCCCTGGGTCCAGAAGACCCCCTGGAGGATGGAATAGTGACCCACTGCAGTATTCTTGCCTGGAGAATCCCGTGACAGAGGAGCCTGGCAATCTGTAGTCCAAAGGATTGCAGAGTAAGACAGGACTGACGCAACTTAGCACACATGCACGTACATCATAAAAAAGTATGAAAAACAGAGATGAATTCAGTTTTCTGCACTTATTATTCTGTCCAGTGTGTTCATCACATTAAACCTGTGAGGCTTCACTAGCTAATCTGGAAAAAGGTGCCTACCTTGGTTGATTATTCTCTAATATTGCATCCTGTTCACTTACTTCATTGCACTATACATTTTGCAGTTATTTATTTATTCTTGGCTTACTTGTTTCTTCTTGTTTTTTTTCCCACTAGTGTATAATGTGACGAGGACAGGAATGATTCATTTTATTTCTGGCAGCTGCCACAATGCCTAGTACAGGGAGGTACTAAATTAATGCTTGTTAAAAAAATTGAGTAAAGAGGAACATTCAGGAAAATATAGTTGAGCTCTAAAGAAGAATTTTGTAAAATATTTGGAAATTCCTTTTTTGCTGACTTGTATGGCTACCACTTTGGGATGGCAACAAAAATGATCACAAGCCCAGGATCTTCGATCCATGGGATTCTCCAGGCAAGAATACTGAAGTGGGTTGCCATGCTCTCCTCCAGAGGATCTTCCTGATCCAGGGATCAAACCCACGTCTCTGTCTCCCATGTCTCCAGCATTGCAGATGAATTCTTTATCACTGAGCCAAGGGGGAAGCCCCCCAAATGGGCAGACTTTTCAGCTTTTCTCTCAAGTTTGCAAATCAGTAGCAATGTGAGGCACAGTAAAGGGTATTAGATTGGTATAGTGGGGACCAAAAAGCACAAAGAATCCTAGATTCAAGGAAATTTTATATTTTCCCCCAGTTTTCCTTATGACTGTAATGTTGGGAAAGTCATCAGACTTTCTCCAGACCTGGTCACCTCCTCTGTGACACGGGGGGCTTGGGATATATCCTGAGAACCCTGTAATCTTAGTTTTAATTTTCAGCATTTTAAAAAAACATCTAATGGGTTTATTATTGTTTTTTAAATTAATTAAATTTTTACATTTACAGTTTTAATTTCTACAGTGACAAACATCAATAGAGTTATCCCACACAAAAAAGTGTTACTTGGGTACTCAATAACTTTCAAAAATTTAAAGAAATCCTGAGTCAAAAAAAAAAAAAATTGAGAACACTTGATCTAAGAAAAATGCAGTATCAGTCCTCAAAAAGAGAAAGTCCTCCAAACACTGACCATGAGGCAGAGTTAGAGTTAGCCTACGCATTGTTCACTAAGTGACTAGCTAAGTAATAATCATCACAATAATTTATGCAGTGTTCACCACGTGCGCTTGCTGTTCTAAGTAATTTACTTGTAACATGATTGAATCACACAGTCCTTACAGCAAACCTATGAGAAAGGCACTACTTTTCTAGTTTACAAGTGAGCCAGGAGGTGTTAATGATTTGCTGGTAAATAGTGGTGCCAGGCCTGCGTCTGCAGTCTTCCTTTAGAGTCTGTGTACTCAGTCACATTCTGAGTTCCTGGTAAATGTGGTGTGTGCATGCAGCAGCCAGGAACAATGAGTGGAATATTACATAGCCTCACATAGGCAGATGCTGTACTGATCACATTAAACTAAAAAATACAGGGGGATAGAGGAAATAATTGGAGAAGGAAATGGCAACCCACTCCAGTGTTCTTGCCTGGAGAATCCCAGGGACGGCTAAAATGCAGTATCAGTCCTCAAAAAGAGAAAGTCCTCCAAACACTGACCATGAGGAGGAGTTAGAGTTAGCCTACGCATTGTTCTCTAAGTGACTAGCTAAGTAATAATCATCACAATAATTTATGCAGTGTTCACCACGTGCGCTTGCTGTTCTAAGTAATTTACTTGTAACATGATTGAATCACACAGTCCTTACAGCAAACCTATGAGAAAGGCACTACTTTTCTAGTTTACAAGTGAGCCAGGAGGTGTTAATGATTTGCTGGTAAATAGTGGTGCCAGGCCTGCGTCTGCAGTCTTCCTTTAGAGTCTGTGTACTCAGTCACATTCTGAGTTCCTGGTAAATGTGGTGTGTGCATGCAGCAGCCAGGAACAATGAGTGGAATATTACATAGCCTCACATAGGCAGATGCTGTACTGATCACATTAAACTAAAAAATACAGGGGGATAGAGGAAATAATTGGAGAAGGAAATGGCAACCCACTCCAGTGTTCTTGCCTGGAGAATCCCAGGGACGGCGGAGCCTGGTGGGCTGCCGTCTATGGGGTCGCACAGAGTCGGACACGACTGAAGCGTCTTAGCAGCAGTAGCAGCAGCAGAGGGAATAATAAAAAGTTATTATTGTCCAATAGCTTTATAGAAAAATACCATTTGTCTATATGTTTGAAACAAATAAAATAGCACCATAGTGCTTTTAAGTATACAGAAGTGTCTCAATATGTGTGTAGAAGTTGAACTGAAAAGACATTTATTCGTAACTCCAAATCAGTGACTTATGATGAGGAAAATAGTATAAATCAAAATAAAATAAAAATGATACTTCACAAAATGATGATGCTATGCTATGAACTGAATAGTGTCATGAATTCGATTTTTAATACCAAGGTTAATGAGAGCAAAAAAAAAAAATCTCTTCCACCCCTCAGTCAGGAAAGATGAGTGACTTCTCACCCAGGATGACAAACATATCCCCAGAGAATTATAGGAAGCAGGCAGATTCCTTTCAGTTTTACTTTTTAATCAGCCTCAGAGACGCTTTTTCTTTTTTTAAAGATTTTGTTGTTGTAGACCATTTCTTTTTTAAAGTCTTTATTGAACTTGTTACAATACTGGCTCTGTTTTTAATGTTTTGTTTTACTCGCCCTGAGGCTTGTGGGGTCTTAGTCCGTGACCAGAGATCAAACTGGCATCCCCTGCATTGGAAGGTGAAGGCTTAACCACTGGACCACCAAGGAAATCCCAACTTCAGAGGTTCTGACCCTGATCTATGATGCTTTCCACAATAAGGAAGGGTGAGGTGCAGTGCCTGCAGAATGTAGGAAGTAGAGCAAAATCCCTGGAAAGATAAGAACGCTAGTAATGAATCTTCCTGGCAACCTAAAGAAATTGAATATTGTGATGTTAAAATATGCCCCGCTCATTATTAAATCCCTAAGCCCTTATATTCTACTTCTCTCTAATCTTCTTTTTGCTGGAAAAGGAAATGTTTATTTCCCAATTCAGCTAGCATGAGAATGCTGTGAGTCAGAATGCTGATTTTGTGGGAAGGTTTTGTTTATGCCAGGGCCACGTTATTTAACATTTTCTGTTCCTTAGACAAATAGGAATGTTTCACTGAGTTTTCCTTAATTAAGCATTGGAGCAATAAAAACTGTGATTTCTTTCATAAAACAAAAACAAACAAACAAAAAACCCCAGGCCTTCCCTTTCATTAGCACCGTCTTATCTTGTATCTCCTCCTGCAGAAACTTGACATTAAAATGTAATTTTGTGGGGCACCCAGGGGTGTTTCCCTCAATCCCTTTAGGTAGGGACGCCAGCAGTCTGGTTCCTCAGCACACCTTAAAGCCTTTCTAACTTTACCTATTCCACTACCTTAGGGATTTCTCTTTCCCCACCAATCCAGGAGCTGGGTCACTTTAAAGAGCTGAGTATTCATGGAAATCTGTTTCCTGTTGTGAGAACTACCCTTTCCTGAGGGAATTAATTCCAACAGGAGGGAAGAAAATGTTGAGTCTGAAGCCTGATCTAGTTCTAGGCATTGCTTTTCTTGTCTTCCCACTCTGTGGTACACGTTCAAGTTCCTTCTTTCCTTGTAGCTAAAAACCAGGAGATATCTCTTTAAGAAGAGGGTGAGTTTTCCTATTAGAATCCAAAGACTAAATAGTTTAAAAGTGTAGATGGGGAAAGGGTCCCTCAGGCTGAGGCTGATGAGTAAAAGATGTCCCCAAAGTGATAGGTGAATTTGTTGAAAAGTCCTGGAAGATGTGAAACACGATTTCTAAATTCTGAACTTCAACTTCAGTTCTTCACAGACACATTTACAGTGAAATCTACTTCTTTGCATGGGGTCCGACAAATATGGTCTGAAGACAGGAAGAAAGCCACGTTAATGGTGTTCTAAACATTCTCTAGCACTGTAACTCCATGAGGTATCATTTGGTCTATGTCTTATGTAGACACTGTTGTAGATCACTTTGTGGGCAGGCTAAAACTCCCCCTACATAACATCTTTGAACCATGTTTTCCAGGATGCTGGTTTTTTGTTTCTCTAAATACTCAATTCTTTCTTCTACTTCTAACATTAATTTCAAGAAGCAGACAAAATATTTCTTGGCTCTGAAACATAATACCCACTCTTGTAAAATTATCACATTTCTTTATCCTTAGCTCCATTATATAGAATTCTTAAAGTTAGTCCCTCTTCTGTTATTTCAAGTTCTAAGTTAATCAAAACAAAATATTTCCTTAGACCAATGACACATCTCATGGAAAGGGATTGGTTGCATAAACCAATACTTCTTTATACAAGGTTCATGATCCATGAGTATTTATTAAATGTCAAAATGCTATCCTTAATTTTCATATCCCCCTTTATATGTCATGTATCATATTTCACTTAGTTCTTTGCTAACCTTAGTTACTACAAAGTTACTCCGTTTATTATATAGCCTTATGATTAATTTGAAAAGTAAAATTTAGGTTCCCTATACTGTCATTGTTTCTTAATACTAACAGAAGCATTTCACTAGTTTTTGTTTGTTTGTTTGTTTGTTTTTAAGTTTTTTAATCTTAAAGCCCTTGCAGTTAAATTCTCTCTGTAAAATTCTGCTGACACCTGATCTCCTTAACAGTTTTCTATTAGGGACAGATATTAACATTCTGTTTGCAAACACATAAATGTCACCCCAGGGAGGAAAGAGCTTTGAGTTTCTGTTATAAGGGGATACATTTTGTAACAGTGCAACCCTGGAAACTGAGGAGTGAGAATTACTGAGTCCCGTACAAGTTCCCCAAAAGGCAGAGGTGTTTTGATTCTAAGGGAGGTCCCACTTCCCACCGGGCCCCTCCCTGTTTCCAGCCGCCGCCCGGGCGCGGGCGGGGGAGGGCTGGGGAAGGGCTGGGCGACCGCCGACACGCCCGGGCAGGGCGCTGGCGTCCTTCCACCTTACAGACGCCGGATTGACAGTCCCCCCAGAAAGAGAGCTGCCAGCCCGGACCTCTCTCCGCTTCCCGTCGCCGGGAGTCCGCGTGGACCATGTTTTCCATCCTGCGGAGATGGGGCGCGAGCGGCTTCTACCAGCGGGTCAGCGAGGCGCAGGTAAAGCTCTTTGGTGGAGGTGGGAGAGGCGGGGCGGTTTTCCGGCCAATCTGGGGACGAAGGGGAGTGGGGAGAGCTGACTGTGCAGACCCTGAATCGTGAACTGATGTCTTAGATCTCTGTATGCGTAGTAGTCACACACACAGAGAGAGTCTGAAGAGCTAAGATCTGTCCATGGGATGGTGTGAAACTTCACCGAGCAAGATCTCAGTCAAGGTGGCTGCTGGAGGAGAGAAAGAGGCATCTTTGAAGGGATAAGTGCCCCACCATCACCACCCCCCCCCCANAGAGAGAGTCTGAAGAGCTAAGATCTGTCCATGGGATGGTGTGAAACTTCACCGAGCAAGATCTCAGTCAAGGTGGCTGCTGGAGGAGAGAAAGAGGCATCTTTGAAGGGATAAGTGCCCCACCATCACCACCCCCCCCCCACCCCCACTGTAAACAGAAACGAGCATTTGAGAAAAGAATGAATGGACCTGACTTCCGCTGCAGGAGTAGAAGGTGGGATGGAATTCTACAACCAGTGGTAGAGCCCAATAAAACCACAGGAAGAGACCCGGGATAAATAAACTCTGCCAACTGACGCGACATTGGGAACCCGAGGCCTGGGGCAAATCCAGAAACTGCGGACATTTGACTGTGCCTTGCTCCCCCGGCACCCTATCCCTACCCCCACGCTGTGGTAACAGACGCTTCTTCTACAGTGGAACTCATGTGCCATGAACTCTGCTGTTGTATGCCGGCATGTGTACTAAGCCGCTTCAGCCGTGTCCTCTGACTCCTTGAGACTCGGACATTTGACTGTGCCTTGCTCCCCCGGCACCCTATCCCTACCCCCACGCTGTGGTAACAGACGCTTCTTCTACAGTGGAACTCATGTGCCATGAACTCTGCTGTTGTATGCCGGCATGTGTACTAAGCCGCTTCAGCCGTGTCCTCTGACTCCTTGAGACCCATAGACTGTAACCTGCCAGGCTCCTCTGTCCATGGAATTCTCCAGGCAAGAATACTGGAGTGGGTTGCCATTTCCTTCTGCAGAGGAGCTTCCCAACCCAGGGATGGAACCCACCTCTCTTGCATCTCCTACATTGGCAGGCTGGTTCTTTACCACTAGCCCCACCTGGGAAGTGCGATTTCCTAAAAATATCTTACTTGTTTTACTTCTCATCACTACACAAGATAGGTCTTAGAAACAGGCCTAACACACTTAGATCTATAGTACTTAAAAAGGAAGATAAAAAACTCACATTCAGAGGATCTTGTTCTCATCCTGGCTTTTGTTAGTAACTTAAAGCGTCAAATAAGTAAGACAGTCTATTAATTACATATGAAACTATAAATGTCTTTAAAAGTAGGACAAATTATATGCACTCTTTTTAAATCTATAAAGTATAGGTATTGAATAAGTCTCTTAAAATGTGCAAGAGCTCCACTGGGACAATATACCTTTCGGTTTTTTGTTTGTTTAACTTGAGACATGTCAGGCTTAATCAGGCAAACTGGTTTAACATCACCAGTCTAACCTCAGAGGTGGCCAAAGGCAGTGAATTACAAACAGGTGTGGTGGGAAATTATAAACTCAAACAATTTCTTCACTTCAAATTCAAGTGAACTCTTCCTTTAAGATTCCAGCTATGTTTATTTCCTTGGCTATTCAGTTCAGTTCAGTTCAGTCACTCAGTCGTGTCCAACTCTTTGTGACCCCATGAACCACAGCACGCCAAGCCTCCCTGTCTATCACCAACTCCTGGAGTTTACCCAAACTCATGTCCATTGAGTTGGTGATGCCATCTAACCATCTCATCCTCTGTCGCCCCTTCTCCTCCTGCCTTCAATCTTTCCCAACATCAGGTCTTTTCAAATGAGTCAGGTCTTTGCATCAGGTGTTACTCAACGTCAGTAGCTTTTTGGACCAAGCAGCCATTCAGAAAAGACTGAAAATATTAATTTAAATAGCATTTTCTGTTTGTTACTTCTATGACACCAAGTTTTTTTTTTTTTTTTTTTTAAAGTTGATGCCTTTCAGGCGTGTTGAAAACCTTGTATGGTTATATTTTACTACTTAGACTATATTTGGGGCATAGTAGAGCTCATATAAAAATCCCAGCCTAACCTATAAGCCAAGAACATGACTTTCTGATTGAGTTTCTAGGGCTGGCATAGTGACGTATAAATAGAAAACCTCTTAAAAATTTTATTGGTGGTGATTAGCATTAATTCATTCACATATTTATTCATCTAAAACATTTTATGAGCTGGACCCTGGAAATGTTAAATATTAAAGAGCAGAGACATTACTTTGCTAACAAAGGTCCATCTAGTCACAGCTGTGGTTTTTCAAGTAGTCATATATGGATGTGAGAGTTGGACTAGAAAGAAAGCTGAGCACCAAAGAATTGATGCTTTTGAACTGTGGTGTTGGAGAAGACTCTTGGGAGTCCCTTGGACAGAATGAAATCCAACCAGTGAATCCTAAAGGAAATCAGTCCTGAATATTCATTGGAAGGACTGATGCTGAAGCTGAAACTCCAGTACTTTGGCCACCTGATGTGAAGAACTGACTCATTTGAAAAGACCCTGATGCCAGGAAAGATTGAAGGCAGGAAGAGAAGAGGATGACAGAGGATGAGATGGTTGGATGGCATCACCGACTCAAAGAACATGAGTAAACTCCAGGAATTGATGATGGACAGGGAGGCCTGGAGTGCTGCAGTCCATGGGATTGCAAAGAGTCAGACATGACTGAGTGACTGAACTGAACTGAACTGAACTGAAACATAGTATTTTCTACCCTCCAGAGAAGATAAGTTTGGAAGGAAAAAGTACCTGTAGGCAAATTATTGGATAGTCAGGTAAGAGTGAGCGTAAGTGCAGGGACAAGTCTGAAGAGCCTTTACTTCTCATGTAAGGAATTTGTTGAGTTTGCTTTGGTAACACAGAACAAGAAATTGAGACTTGGAGGTAGGGATGGGAGGAGAGGAATCACTAATGGTAATACATCCTCCAGACGATTCAAGCACAAGTAAGATTTAGCCAGCAGAAGTAAGTATAAGGAAACGGACAAGAAGAAAGGGGTTTCTAAGTAGCAGCAGACAGTAACAGCACGTAACGGGTAGAGCTGAGGCTGTAGAATTATGACCTGAAGATAGAATGAACTTACTGGGTTCAATTCAATGCCTTATGCTTCTCAGTTGGAGGACCTTGGCCAAGTTTATTTTATAAACTCTGGGCCTTTGTTTTCTCTTCTGTAAACCTGGATTGACAAAAATATTCCCACCACTAACTCACATTATATTTAACAATACATATATTTACAACAGAATCTGACACATAATAAGCGATCGAAAAGCCTAAGTTCTAAAAAGCATAAATCCCTTTTGCTTTCTAGATGGTTTTCCTTCTCTGTAAGACTTCCTGTATAGGCATTTTTCCATATCTTCCTTCACTCTTCCTGGGATCATTCTCTAATACCCACAAAGGAAGTTCCTGACGTTAGGGGTTATTAGATATTGTTAACGGTAGCAGTCGCACAAACCACATTCTCAGAAGGCTACATCTCAAGGTTGAACCCAAAGAAGATCGCCAGCCACATGTTTCATTAAATCCAGGACCCAGGTTCTGCTGTGGGCTAACCTTCCTTCTCCTCCATCACAATACAAAAATAACAGACTCACCATTCAAATGAAAATTGCCCATAAGACCTCCTGGAGGAGGGAATGGCAACCCACTCCAGTATTCTTGCCTGGAGAATCCCATGGACAGAGGAGCCTGGTGGGCTACAGTCCATGGGGTGGCACAGAGTCAGACATGACTTAAGTGACTTAGCACAGCCAGCAGCACGGCATTAATATTAAGACACGTTTACAGGATGCCTAGTATATCCCTAGTGCTAGATAAGTACAAAGATAATAAAAAGAAAACAGGCTTTTTAGAAAACAAAAGCCTGTAAGAGGCTTGGGGAGATGAAAGAAATGAGAAATCACCTGATATCAGGTCTGCAGAGGAAGTGGTGTCAGCGAGAACAGGTGAGTTGAAAGGACTACAGAATGTCCAGTGGAGAGGATGGGAGTGAATTCAAACTCTGAAGGAGACTCACAGAATTGTCATATCCCTGTTTTCAACCCGGATGTTGCTTTGCAGCAATATGTTGACAATAAACTCAGTGAGACCCATGCTATGAATTCAGTAATTATTTACTGAGAAGCCATGTGTACATTCTTGGTACTTGGTAAGATTTAATTGCCTCTACTCACAGACAGCTTCACAGTCATACATCCTGTGATAGTTGCTACCAGGAGGTTTTCAATAGAAGAGCAACTAAAATGAGATTTTGAAATGGAATCACTTCTTACTAGTATGAAAAGTACACCCTAAAAGGTTAAAACTTTCCCCAGTGATGATTACATGCCAGAACAGAACAGCTGGTGTGATATATAAGGCACTTGAGTAATGTGTGCTAATGTATGGGTAATTATAGTTAAGTATAAGGACAGTCGGAGAAGGCAATGGCACCCCACTCCAGTACTCTTGCCTGGAAAATCCCATGGATGCAGGAGCCGGGAAGGCTGCAGTCCTTGGGGTCGCTGAGGGTCGGACACGACTGAGCGACTTCACTTTCACTTTTCACTAGATATTTTGCCTGCCTGATATTTCTTCTGGAAGGTGAATATGCTTGGAATTCACTGTAATAACTTCAGTATAAGATGCCTGGCCTTCATCTAATGAGGCTGTTTATTTACCAGAGAGCTCAAAGAACCTTGTATAAGATGCTTTCACATGAAAAGTGGACCTTGAGCAGATGTCAAATAGCCAGTGCTTGGCCTGCTAAAGTAACCTTGTTTACTATCTCTGCAAGACTTTTGCCCTGAACATTTTTTATTTAGCTGATGATTCCCTGGCCCAGCTGGATCATGGCCTCAATTGGGTTAGCTTGGCCAATCTCTGCTGAGCTCTTTCAGACATGCACTGTTAGCTGGAGAGTTGGCTGGTGGCTGGATAATGTAGGACCAATGTCCTCGTATGTTGGGCAGTCTTCAAGCTGTTGTTCAGGATGATGGGCTGTCAGATGAGAACCTCGTTTCTGCTCCATGTGGTCTATCCATGTAGCCTCCCTCCAGGAGGCTAGCTTGGGCTCAGTCACATGATGCACTCAGGGTTCCAAGCAGCAAGACTTTTGAAGCTAAGAGTTGGAGTTCTCTTAACATCTCTCCTGTTGCATTCTCATAATCAAAATAGGAAACAATGCTAGCCCAGATTCAAGGAGTGAAATAGAATCAGTCTCTGGATGGGAAAAGCTGCAAAGTATTTGCAGCCATTTGCAGTTGGGCACGGAAATATGTGTATTTTTGATGTGAATATTATCTTCACATTGGTGGCCAATTATCAAATTGGCAACTCCCTATAAAATAAAATGTGACCACTGAGTTAATCATAGAGTTTTCACACATTTTCTTCACTGATATACTAATTTTCCAAATAATGTGTTTGATAGCAAGATTTTTGACAACATCATAGTTCACTTGTTGGCGTGGTTGTTTTGGGCCACTGTGTGATAAGTGTTTTACATTTGTCACAACATTTATTTCTTGAAACAACAGTGTAAGGATATATAGCAATTTGTTAAAATACAGTTGACCCTTGAATAACACAGAGGTTAAAGGTGCCAAATCTCCTCAAACTAAAAAATTTGCATGTAATTTATAGTCAGCCTTTCATGTATGTGGGATTCCCGGTGTCTCAGTAGTCAAGAATTCGTCTGCCAATGCAAGAGACACAGGAGATGCAGGTTTGGTCCCTAGGTCAGGAAGTTCCCCTGGATAAAGAAACGTCAACCCACTTCAGTATTCTTGCCAGGGAAGTCCCATGGACAGAGGAGCCTAGAGGGCTACAGTCCATGGGGTTGCAAAGAACCGGACATGACTGAGCACACACACATGCTCATTCCATATATATGTTCCTCCGTACCTAAAGTTCCTCATCCATGGGATCAACCAATCCATGACTGTGTGGTAAGAAGAAAAGTCCAAATGTAAGTGGACCCATGCAGTTCAAACCGTTGTTCTTCAAGGCTCAACTATATATATATATATATAT
>SJYX01014487.1:209215-245831 GCA_006410675.1 Oreotragus oreotragus | reverse complement strand
CTGCTGCTGCTAAGTCACTTCAGTCGTGTCCGACTCTGTGTGACCCCATAGACGGCAGCCCACCAGGCTCCCCCGTCCCTGGGATTCTCCAGGCAAGAATACTGGAGTGGGTTGCCATTTCCTTCTCCAATGCATGAAAGAGAAAAGTGAAGGTTAAGTCGCTCAGTCTGTCCGACTGTTAGCGACCCCATGGACTGCAGCCCACCAGGCTCCTCCGTCCATTGGATTTTCCAGGCAAGAGTACTGGGGTGGGGTGCCATTGCCTTCCCCACTGTTAGCACTAGGAAGTGAAAATGAACACATACATATACTTATACATATACATATACATATACATATACATATACATATACATGTATATGGGGCTTCCCTGGTGGCTCAGTGGTATAGAATCTGCCTGCAGTGCAGGAGACCTGGGTTCAATCCCTTGGTTGGGAAGATCTCCTGGAGGAGGGCGTGGTAACCCCCTCTAGTACTCTTGCCTGGAGAATTCCATGGACAGAGGAGCCTGGTGGGCTACAGTCCATGGGGTCACACACAGTTGGACATGTCTGAAACAAGTAAGCAGCAGCAGCAGACGTATATATACACATATATGTTTAATCATCATGTATCTACTATTTACTTTTACCTACTTTATGTATTTTATTTCATGTAATTTTCCCCTATGAGATAGGCATTTACAGAGAGGACATTGAGGCTCAAGGAGAGGGGAGCCAGGTAGGCTTGATATCCAGGTAGGAGGTACCTAGGTAGGAGGAGCAGACTGACCTGATGTTAGAAGTCAGTTTGAGTTCACGTTTCAAGCTTTCTTTGTTCTGCTTTGTTATTTTACTTTTTACTGGAAGTGCTCTCATTTATACTTATCTATGTAGTGTAGCATTAGTCACTCATTCGTGTCTGACTCTTGCGACCCCATTGACTGTATCTCACCAGGCTCCTCTGTCCATGGGATTCTCCAGGCAAGAATACTGGAGTGGGTTGCCATTTCCGTCTCCAGGGAATCTTCCTGGCCCAGGACTCAAACCCGGGTCTCCTGCATTGCAGCCAGATTCTTTACTGACTGAGCTACAAGGGAAACTCAAGAATACTGGAGAGGGTTTTCAGATGGTAAGGAATCTGCCTACAATGCAGGAGACCTGGATTTGACCCCTGAATCGGGAAATCTTCTGGAGAAGGAAATGGCAAAAATATTGGTGTGGGTTGCCATTTCCTTCTTCAGAGGATTTCCTGACCCAGGAATTAAACCCAGGTCTCTGGCCTTGCAGGCAGATTCCTTACCATCTCAGCCACCTATTCTGCTTTTTGCTGAAATTTTTCTCATTTATGCTTATTTATACTCCTATTAAAACACACACACAATCATTTTGTAAGGCATGTAATGTGGTTTATCTTACAGAATAATTTATAATATGTGATGAGGGCTTTAACACAAGAATTATATCATATAGAATGAGGAGAGTTCATTTTTTCTAATTTTATACATTCAACAACTTTCTTTATGTTTTCTCCTATAACAGAAAGTTTATGATAATGTGAAATGAAATGGATCATTCTAATTTAATGCCCCTTGCTCTATAGCTGTCTCTTATACACATCTAGATGTGTATAAGAGACAGCATACATACACAGTCATTTTAGTTTGAGAAGCTATATATATATATATATGCACGTGTGGTGATTCATGTGTAGAGAGAGACAGAGAGAAAAAGAAGAAATAATAGGAAATTTAGGAATAGTTTTCCTTTTCTACATGGTTTCTTGCTATGTAAAAGCCATAATATTAGAATAAATCTTAATTTTCTTCTAATACATTGTCCAAGGATATCTTAATTGTATTAATTAAATTACATTATCAACATAGCTGAAATATAAATTGTTTCATGTTTACTTTCCACTTGCTGACAAAGATATTTCAAATGTAAAATAAAGGCATTTTCTTCATACACTAGCTGTTATTTATTTATTTATTTTAGAGATGCAGTCCAGAGAAAAGTGCTTCATTCCTCAGTAAGATGACCTATTCCTGGTTTAGTAGGTAAGAATTTTACTAATTTATCTGTAGTGTAACATATTGAGGAAAATTCTGAGTGAAATGATGCTTACATGTTATTCCTTTAATCTAAGCATGTATATTTTTACAAAATAACTTTGCAAAGGTTTTCTTCTCATGTGATTTATTCCAAAAACATCACAAATAGTAACATACAAATTAGATCCATAGATAAGATTATTAATACTCCTCCAATATGGCTGCCCATTTATAGTATTTCTATCCCTGTTAGCACTGCTGCTGCTAAGTCACTTCAGTCGTGTCCGACTCTGTGTGACCCCATAGACGGCAGCCCACCAGGCTCCCCCGTCCCTGGGATTCTCCAGGCAAGAATACTGGAGTGGGTTGCCATTTCCTTCTCCAATGCATGAAAGAGAAAAGTGAAGGTTAAGTCGCTCAGTCTGTCCGACTGTTAGCGACCCCATGGACTGCAGCCCACCAGGCTCCTCCGTCCATTGGATTTTCCAGGCAAGAGTACTGGGGTGGGGTGCCATTGCCTTCCCCACTGTTAGCACTAGGAAGTGAAAATGAACACATACATATACTTATACATATACATATACATATACATATACATATACATATACATGTATATGGGGCTTCCCTGGTGGCTCAGTGGTATAGAATCTGCCTGCAGTGCAGGAGACCTGGGTTCAATCCCTTGGTTGGGAAGATCTCCTGGAGGAGGGCGTGGTAACCCCCTCTAGTACTCTTGCCTGGAGAATTCCATGGACAGAGGAGCCTGGTGGGCTACAGTCCATGGGGTCACACACAGTTGGACACGTCTGAAACAAGTAAGCAGCAGCAGCAGACGTATATATACACATATATGTTTAATCATCATGTATCTACTATTTACTTTTACCTACTTTATGTATTTTATTTCATGTAATTTTCCCCTATGAGATAGGCATTTACAGAGAGGACATTGAGGCTCAAGGAGAGGGGAGCCAGGTAGGCTTGATATCCAGGTAGGAGGTACCTAGGTAGGAGGAGCAGACTGACCTGATGTTAGAAGTCAGTTTGAGTTCACGTTTCAAGCTTTCTTTGTTCTGCTTTGTTATTTTACTTTTTACTGGAAGTGCTCTCATTTATACTTATCTATGTAGTGTAGCATTAGTCACTCATTCGTGTCTGACTCTTGCGACCCCATTGACTGTATCTCACCAGGCTCCTCTGTCCATGGGATTCTCCAGGCAAGAATACTAGAGTGGGTTGCCATTTCCGTCTCCAGGGAATCTTCCTGGCCCAGGACTCAAACCCGGGTCTCCTGCATTGCAGCCAGATTCTTTACTGACTGAGCTACAAGGGAAACTCAAGAATACTGGAGAGGGTTTTCAGATGGTAAGGAATCTGCCTACAATGCAGGAGACCTGGATTTGACCCCTGAATCGGGAAATCTTCTGGAGAAGGAAATGGCAAAAATATTGGTGTGGGTTGCCATTTCCTTCTTCAGAGGATTTCCTGACCCAGGAATTAAACCCAGGTCTCTGGCCTTGCAGGCAGATTCCTTACCATCTCAGCCACCTATTCTGCTTTTTGCTGAAATTTTTCTCATTTATGCTTATTTATACTCCTATTAAAACACACACACAATCATTTTGTAAGGCATGTAATGTGGTTTATCTTACAGAATAATTTATAATATGTGATGAGGGCTTTAACACAAGAATTATATCATATAGAATGAGGAGAGTTCATTTTTTCTAATTTTATACATTCAACAACTTTCTTTATGTTTTCTCCTATAACAGAAAGTTTATGATAATGTGAAATGAAATGGATCATTCTAATTTAATGCCCCTTGCTCTATAGTTGGTAGAAACAAAATTGCCCAATTTGATCTACAACTATTAGGTTAGGCAAAAAGTTCATTTGGATTTTTCTGTAAGATTGGAAAAAAATCCGAATGAACTTTTTGGCTAACCCAATGTGTTTTTTAAGAGTAGATGAATGCTTAAAAAAAAAAAGGTTTTTGCATGCTAGATGTCCTACATTATGCTAACCTTTAAAAATGCAGAGATAAATGATCTAGATCTTGTCTTCCAGGAATTCATAATAGAATTAAAAAGATTAAAAAGTACACTATCAATTACACAAAAAGGCAGTCTAAGCATGATGGAGAAACACAATTTTCAGAAATGTCATTTAACCAAGTCTGCACAACTGGGAATGTTTCACAAGTGATTAATGCCTTAACCCAACATTTAAAAAGTATAGGAGTGAGCCAAATTGGCATTCCCAGTTGAGCAAACACCATATACAAATCATGGAGGCAGGGGAGAACTGACCCTTCCACAATGGTATGTCAAGAGATCAGGTTGAAAGGACAGATCAGTAAGAGTTCTCTAGGATATCCTAGAGAACCCACTGAAGGATTTTAAATAGAAAGTGACATACGATTTGCACTTCAGAAAATCACCTGATCAATTCTGTGGATATATGTAAGAGATGAAAATGGAGAGAGACTGGTTAGGAGGCTCTTTGAATATCTTGGTAGATTTATGGTTACCACCTGAACCATAGTAATGATAAAGATGATGAACAGGAAGGAATACATTTAAGAAAAAGAGCTGATTGGAAGAGGAGATTGAAGAACTGGGGAAAACGTTGAATAACATTGGGTTTTTGGTCAGATAACTGAGAGTTTCAGATATTGTGAAAATTTGTGAATTCAGTTTAGCCAAGTTTCAATTTCTGGTGCCTGACTCATCCTTATTTAAAAAAAAAAAAACAAAAAACTTACACATTGGAGATGTAGATCTCAGGCATACATTGTGGATTTGAGACTCATTGACTGTAGATCTGTAGTCATGAATGTCATTGAAATCAAGCAGGAGAATCTATTCAACAAACAGTGTATCGGGAATCCTCAGTATTTAAACAGTAAGAGGAGGGAGTCTACAAGGAAGCTAAGTATTCAGAATGTAACAGACAAACCAAAGAAACAGTGTGAATGGAAGCTAGGGAAACTGTCAAAAAAGGAAAAAAATGATCTGTAGTCATGAATGTCATTGAAATCAAGCAGGAGAATCTATTCAACAAACAGTGTATCGGGAATCCTCAGTATTTAAACAGTAAGAGGAGGGAGTCTACAAGGAAGCTAAGTATTCAGAATGTAACAGACAAACCAAAGAAACAGTGTGAATGGAAGCTAGGGAAACTGTCAAAAAAGGAAAAAAAGTTAAGTGACCAATAGGACCAAATACTGAAAATTAAAATAAGAAATGAACGCTCTCCATTGAATTTGGCAATGTAAAAATTATTGGTGATCTTTGTAAAAGTTGTTGAAGTAGAAAACTGATATACTGGATAAGCAAATAAGTGGGCAGAAATTGAATTATGATAAAAATTCTAAGTTATACAAATCTATGAATCACTTAAAGGATTGCAGAAATTTTATGACAATATGCTATATTGAATTATGCACTAGAAAAAATAAAGTTTAAATGGAAACTATGTAAATGTGGACTATTTACAGTTAATGATTTTGTTTTTTCAAATTTGTGTACGTTTAGATATGTTTTTCAAACCTGAGTTCTGTCTCATCCATGAATGGAGAATAAGAGTGATGTCTACACTGGCTTTAAAATTTTCAGACTGTCATTTTTAAGTCACAAGCTAACAGAATTTAAATGATGCAAATAATTTTAAGTAAATATACTTTAAAAACTTTTATTATCAAACTGTATGCATTTTGGCAAATGAAAACGATGAAGTACGAAGCTGAAATTAAATTTACTATCAAATAAAACAGCAGAATTTAAAACATAGCAACTCAATATCTTGAAGTCTATATTTTAGATCAAACAACCAATAAGTTATAATTTTTGAATATCACATTTATTTTCTGTTTAACTCTCACATCAGAACTAAATAGGAAACATTTTCATGGCATGCCATTATCTGAAGCTATCATTGGCATTAAACTAATGTGGTTGCTTATCTGGTGATGAAACAATCGCAGCTGAATCATAGCTATTGTTAAGAGAATGTCTCTTTCAAGACAGTGGTTAATTGTGTTCTCAAGTCTGTTCTTTGAGTTACAGGATGAAGTCAGAAATTATTTCCTAGGCCAAATTCAAGCTCCCCTAATTATATGAATAATTTGATTAAAATGTCCTCAGATGATGCAAATGATTAGGAAATTATATGCTTATGCTTTAATTCCTAAGGCAGTAGCTGTCTAAATCATGTTGATGATTAATAATTATGAAGGTTTTATTAGCAAATATAATCTGTCATCAGTGTATAATAATCATGGTCATAGAATGATCCCCTTGACATACATGGAAAAATCTAGTTAAAATTTTTATAGTTCACAATTGAATTATTTTAATTGGGCATACACTATTCAATCTGTCCTACCTTTTCCTCACATATTAGTAAAATTTGTACATTATCTGACTTTGTCTCATCCTAAGATTTTTGTACCAACTAGCGCCTTGCCTTTTCCCATTATACAATCACCCCTTTCCAGAAATGTTTGAACAGATGATTAGCAGTAATGAGGGCTTCCCTGGTGGCTCAGACAGTATAGAATCTGCTTGCAATATGGCAGACCCAGGTTCGATCCCTGGGTCAGAAAGTTATCCCCTGAAGAAGGGAATGGCTACCCACTCCAGTATTCTTGCCTGCAGACTCTCCTGGACAGAGGAGCCTGGTGGGCTGCAGTCCATAGGGTCACAAAAAAAGATACAACTGAACTGACTTAGCACACACAGCACAGCAATAATGAAATTGACAGTGCTGCCATATACCTATACTTATTACTCATCTGCAAAGTGTATATTTCATCTCACCCTGTTAGCCAACTGCCACTGGTTTACTACCATCAATATCAGTTGGATAAGATATTTATGCACACTTGTTAATGTTAAATACACTCAAGATTCTCTCTAATGTAACAAAAATGAATATATAGTGGAATATTACATTTAATGACATTGTCTGCCTTTGGGTAAGTAAGTGCTGGTGTATATCACATTTAAAACCCTGCAACCAGTCCCTAGAGTTCCTGCTGTTTAACAGCCGGTGAAAATGATTGCTCTATATGCTTTAGAGAGTTGTCCTTTGAAAAAAGTGTATCAGTCAATAAAAAACCAAGATGCTTGTGTGTACCTTTATTATTGCTTAAAGACTAAAGTCCACAAGTTTGTAGGATCTGGTGCATTTCATTGTTGGCAGGGTCAATTATTGGTCCAAGAAGCTTCCCAAAAGTTGCTCTATCAGTTGATTTAAAGAAGCACCATTTCCTGTTCTCCTGGATTCGTATGTGTAAAAGTTAGACACAGAAGACAGCAAGAGAGGTGGAAGAAGCACACACCTGTTAAAAGGAAGTCACAGCTGAGCCCAAGTACACTCAGTCAATTCAGCTTGTGTCACTTTTAGATGCTTCTTTATTTGGAGACTCAGCATGAAAGCCAGGGGTCACTTATCCCCATGAACCAAAACTGCTGAGTTTTGCACAGTTCTACCTCAAAATGCTGAGGCAGTAAATGTTATTAAAAATGCTTTTGTGAAAATCAGTGCAATCTTATTTTGAAAATGAATATTTATTTTGTGGAATGAGATATAAGAACTTAATATGACATTAAAGTAGTTTATTGCTTAATATGTTTTTAAAAGTGCACTGCAGAAAAATGTCCAGCATATTGAGCCAACAGAAACATGATTACAAAAGGTCCTTTCTTAGTACATTTAAGCTTTTTTGTTAAATATGAATTGTAATATGATATTACGTAGTGTGTAATAAAAGTGGAATTGAATCCAGTGGAGACTGGTTACCACGGGATTTAAATCCATTCTGGGGCCAATCAATTCAGATTGTTCACTAACAATGAAAGCAGTTCCAATTTGGGGCAGTGTAATACTTTGTTATGGTCATTTAGACTAATATACTTTATAATGGGGCTTCCCTGGTGGCTCAGAGGTTAAAGTGTCTGCCTCCAATGCGGGAGACCTGGGTTCGATCCCTGGGTCGGGAAGATCCCCTGGAGAAGGAAATGGCAACCCACTCCCGTATTCTTGCCTGGAGAATCCCATGGATGGAGAAGCCTAGTAGGTTATAGTCCACGGGGTCGCAAAGAGTCGGACATGACTGAGCGACTTCATCTATGAAAAGAACTGAATCTATAGAGTCAGAAGGCCTGGGTTTAAAGGGAAGTTTAATTTCTCACTGAACAAGTCATGTCATCAGGCTCAAAACGGAGTGTATCTGAACTATATGACTTAAGAGCTTCACATAACAGAATACTCAAAAAATAATAGCGTAAACAGATAGATTAAAAAAATTTTTTTATGTTATTGGGTAATACACCAGCGTTTATCCTGCTTCTTCTATCCAGGCTTCTTCTTTCTTTCTGCTCCATCCTTAGTATTTGGCTATTCACCCATGGTGGCAAAGATGGCTACTCCACTTCAGACCATCATGTCTTCAGTACAGGGAGGAAGGAGGAAAGCTCAGGAAAAGGGAGGCAAACACTTTTCTCATTTTGAAGTTTTGTGTCTCCTTTTCTTTTTACTTTTAAAATTTTTTGTGAGGCTGGTGGGATCTCAGTTCCCCCACCAGGGGTTGAACCCTGGTCACAGTAGTGAAGGCCTGGAATCCTAACCACGAGGACACCAGGGAACTCCCTGTTTTGTGTTGTCTTTTGAAATAGAGAGTTCTCTTCAGTAGATTTTTTTAATAGATTTTTTAGCTTTGAAGTGAAAGTATTAGTTGTGCAGTGATGTCCGACTCTTTACGACCCCATGGATTATAGCCTCTGTTCATGGAATTCTCCGGGCAAGAATACTGGAGTGGGTAGCCATTCCCCTTTCTAGGGGATCTTCCCAACCCAGGATTGAACCCAGGTCTCCCACATTGTAGGCAGATTCTTCCATCTGAGCCACAGCCTTAACTGACTTGTTAATGTCAAGCAAATAGTAATGAGATTACAGGGACACATTACTTTGCTAACAAAGGTCCGTCTAGTCAAGGCTACGGTTTTTCCAGTGGTCATGTATGGATGTGAGAGTTGGACTGTAAAGAAAGGTGAGCACTGAAGAACTGATTTTTTGAACATTAGTTGGAGAAGAACATCAAATGGTGTTGGAGAAGACTCTTGAGAGTCCCTTGGACTATAAGGAGATCCAGCCAGTCCATCCTAAAGGAAATCAGTCCTGAATATTCATTTAAAGGACTGAAGTTGAAGCTGAAACTCCAATACTTAGGCCATCTAATGCCAAGAACTGACTCATTGGAAAAGACCCTGATGCTGGGAAAGATTGAAGGCGGGAAGAGAAGAGGATGACAGAGGATGAGATGGTTGGATGGCATCACCAACTCAGTGAACATGAGTTTGATTAAACGCCAGGAGTTGGTGATGGACAGGGAGGCCTGGCATGCTGCAGTCCAGGGATCGAGAAGAGTCAGACACGACTGAGCGACTGAACTGAACTACAGGGACTGATTTAGACCAATCATAGTTCATAACTCTATGGTTGGAATATGGACTTACTCTGAGTTCAAGAGATTTTCAACTGAATAAATATCAAATTCTAGTCAGTAGGAAAATGATGAGGCAGAAGGAATGGATGTAAAGTAAATATAAATCATTGTCTGCAATAATAACATCTGTGGTATAACTAGACCATACACTTTAGTTTTCCTGGGACAAACCCAGTTTAGACCTATTGATCTTGCATAATTACTCACAATGTACTCTGGAGCAAGCTCTTTGAGTGGAGAAATGTGGAAGTACTAAGAGGCTGACAGTATCTTAAGGCTTCAGCTCCAAAATGGCTCTGTGATATTGACTCATGTTCTGTTGGTCAAAGTAAGTCATATGTGACCAAGACCCAAGTTTATGCAGCAGATACAGGTCCTCCACTTGGACACTGTGTGAAGTCAAGTGTCAGAGGGTCTATATAGTCCCAGCAGAGGACAGATTCATTTCTATTTTCACACAAGCTTAAAAATCAAATATGGGTTTTGGCATGAATATCTTACTGTGAATATTAGCTATTTAAGTTCCAGTAAGGGAGGTAAGCGGAGAAGGAAATGGCAACCCACTCCAGGGTTCTTGCCTGGAGAATCCCAGGGACGGGGGAGCCTGGTGGGCTACCGTCTATGGGGTCGCACAGAGTCGGACACGACTGAAGCAACTTAGCAGCAGCAGCAGCAACAAGGGAGGTAAGAGTGGGTTTTGCTGGTGGCTCAGTGGTAAAGAATCTGCCTGCCAGTGCAGGAGATGCAGTTCAGTCCCTGGATCTGGAGAATTCCCTGGAGAAGGAAATGGCAACCCACTTTAGGATTCTGGCCTGGGAAATTCCATGGACAGAGGCGCCTAGTGAGCTACAGTCCATGGGGTTGCAAACGAGTTGGACATGACTGAAGCAACTAAACAACAGTAAAGGGAAATAGAGTAGGTGGGTGTCTCCAATATGAGATGAGTAAATGAAATTAGTGTTTCACCGAATAATTGGATATCTAAACAGCCCTTTTAAAAGCTATAAAGGATTATTATATATTATTGAACTTCAGGATAGAGTTGTATGATTTTTCAAACACACACTCTAGTGAGTCCAACCTGATCAATAAAATAAATCACGAAGTGAAACGAATGTGTGCAGTTTAGTTTTAACAATTGTTGGTTTTGATGAATTGTTTTCCTTGCTCTTTCATTTTTAGAATAATTATTTTAGGCTATAAGAAACCTTTGGAAAGAGAGGATCTTTTTGAACTTAATGAAAGCGATTCCTCCTATATTGTGTGTCCCATCTTTGAGAAACAGTGGAGGAAGGAAGTTTTAAGGACTCAAGAGAGGCAAAAAGTAAAGGTAATTATTAAATCCTTAGTACTTAACTGTATAACTTGTTCCAAATATGAGATATTATTATTAATATAGAAAATCCTTTAAATTTGTTAAATAACATGTCATTTCCCTAACAATACTAGCTGTTATTAAAGCTAATTTCTGTCATCAAATTATTCAGCATCTCTTTAAAGCTCAGGAGCAAGTGTGTTATATGTATATAATTTGGGGCTTCTCACCAGTATCATTCCTCATCCATTGTAGCAAAGATAGTTTCCATATCTCAGAGCATCATATCTATTGGTCAAAGTAAGTCATGTAGTGGCCAAGGCCAAGACTTATGGGGGGCAAGAGTAGGTTCTTCACATGTAGCATCATGCGCACACACTAGACTTCTCAAAAAGAAAATATAATTTGAAGATAAAAACTGTATTAGTGAAACAGTTTCAAAACTCACAACAGTGATTTAAAAAAATGGTTTCTTTTTCTGTTTATGCCACATGGTATGAATAACACCAAGTGGTTTGGCACCATTCTATACCAATAGCAGGGACCTTGTTTTCAAGTTTAATTGAACTTATTCCTTTCATGTTGCTTTTTTTTATCTTTGGAGTACATTACTAATTTTATGATTATATATATTTTATGGATTAGTTCTGTTCTCTATTCTCATTGTTTTTGTTTTCGTTAATTACATAGTCGTCTTTTCACAAAGAGGCACGCACCAGGAAGCCATCTCTACTCCGGGCATTGTGGAACACTTTTAAGTTTGTCCTCATTAAGGTTGCTTTATTCAAAGTATTGGCTGATGTTTTGTCCTTCACTAGCCCACTCATAATGAAGTAAGTTGAAGTTTTTTTTTTTCCTTTCCCACAAGTACCTGATAAGGAAGTTTACTGTCTCACTTTAAAAATGTACTAAAAAAGAGTGAAAAGTGAAAGTGAAAGTGAAGTCGTGAAGTCGTGTCCGACTCTTTGCGACCCCGTGGACTGTAGCCCACCAGGCTCCTCCATCCATGGGATTCTCCAGGCAAGAATATTGGAGTGGGTTGCCATCTCCTTCTCCAGGGGATCTTCCCGACCCAGGGATCAAACCCAGGTCTCCTGCATTGCAGGCAGACGCTTTAACCTCTGAGTCACCAGGGAAGCCTAAAAAGAGTGGGGTGAGTTCATATTACAGATTTTATTTAGGATACAGGCATTCTATTAAGTTTGCTTGTGATATGAATGTGAATTATGATAATATAGTAATTACTGAATCAACCATGTATTAAGCACTGTTCTAAAATCTTTATATTAATTATCTAATCTTTACAGCAATCCTACAATGTAGGAGTAATATTGTACTCACTAGCACAATGTAGGAACAAAGAAATCTCTGTAATTTGCCTAAGACCACACAACTAGAAAATACAAGTCACAACACAAATCTAGGAAATCTGGCTTGTTTAGGGAATGAAATGACACATATCTTTACTATTTTTCTTTGCTGTGACCTTTTTGGAATAGAACTTTATCAGCCATGGTAATACTATATAAATATATATATGCATGTATTTATGTGTGGGTTTCCTTGGTGGCTCAACTGGTAAAGAATCCACCTGCAATACAGGAGACTTAAGTTCAATCCCTGGGTTGGGAAGATCTCTTGGAGAAGGGAACAGCTACCCACTCTAGTATTCCGGCCTGGAGAATTCCTTAGACTTTATAGTCCATGAGGTTGCAAAGAGTTGGACACAACTGAGTGACTTTTTGGAATTGAAGTTTATCAGCCAAGCAAATAATAATACATAATAATGCATGTATTTGTGTGTAAATATAGAGAAAATATTCAAGTAATTTATATTTCTAATAGTGTCCATATGCAAGGATTCATGAGCAGACAGTAAAATTGAGTCTTTGATTATATGTCCCCTTGATTATATGCCTCCAAGGGTATAAGGAAAGATTTTTTTATTAACCAATTATTATAAATTTTTTGTTTTGAATATGTTTTCAAGTTGGAGGGGTTTTTTTTAAGAACAATTTAATTCATTAAAATAAAATTAATTCTGAGTTGCCAGATCCCAGATCACATCCAGGCACATATTTAGCCCACATTTATTAAGCACCTACTATATGTCAAACGAATTCCCTGGTGGCTCAGACGGTAAAGCGTCTGTCTACGATGAGGGAGACCTGGGTTCGATCCCTGGGTTGGGAAGATCCCTTGGAGAAGGAAATGGCAATCCACTCTAGTACTATTGCCTGGAAAATCCCATGGACAAAGGAGCCTAGTAGGCTATAGTCCATGGGGTCACAAAGAGTCAGATATAACTGAGCAACTTCACGTTCACGTTATATGCCAAACTGTTTTAAGTAGACCATGGGAATTGAGCAAAAATCAAAAAGTCTCTGCTCTGATGACACCTAGAAGGGAGAGATAAACAGTAAATGAATAAGTGTGAATTTTATTAAGAGGTAATTACTGCTGAGGAAAGCAGTACGGTGAGGCAGTGGGGCAGAGCACACTGGTCTGAGGGACTGGAAGTTGCTGTTTTCTGTGAGGTGGTTAGGGAAGACACTGGTTATAATGGTGAAACTTGAACACAGTTCCAAAGGAATTTAGGGAGGAAGCCGAGATACATCTGCAAATAGGAAGAACAAAGAGGGCTAAAGCTATGAGACAGCAGCACGCTTGGTAGTTTTGAAGACTCATAGGAGGCAAGTGAGTGGAGCAGGGAAGCTGAGAGGAAAAGTGGTAAGATTGAGGTCTGATATATACACTACCATGTATGACATAGACAGCTAGTGCGAAGCTGCTGTATAGCACAGGGAGCTTGGCTCAGTGCTCTGTGATGAGCTAGAGGAATAGGTTGGGGGGCTGGGAGGGAGGCTCACGAGGGAGGTTAACAAATGTATGCTTATAGCTGATTTGTGACGATGAAAAGCATAAACTAACACAACATTGTAAAGCAAGTATATTCCAGTTTAAAAAAAAAAAATAAAGACATTGTGGGGGCAGGGAGAAAAAAAGATTGAGGTCAGAAAGTTTGGGTGGGCAGCTAAAAAGATTTTGAAGGGCCTTACAGAATGTGAATGGGGCTTCCCCAGTGTTTCAGCAGTAAAGAATTTGTCTGCAATACAGGAGATGCGGGAGACTCAGGTTCGATTCCTGGGTCAAGAAGATCCCCTGGAATAGGAATTGGCAACCCACTCCAGTATTCTTGCCTGGAGAATTCCATAGACAGAGGAGCCTGGCAGGCTGCAGTCCATGGGGTTGCAAAGAGCTGGACACAGCTGAGCAATTCAGTACACATGCAGAGAATGTGATGATACAGGCTTTCATTTCGTGTTAGAAAGGAAACCTTTGGAAGATTTTGAGCATAGAATGATATGACTAGACTGCAGTTTCATAGGAATCACTCTAGTAGCTATCTAGAAAATGAAGTAAAGAGGGGCAAGAGTGGAAGAAGCAGCAGCTATTAGCCAACCTTGGTAATCCAGGCAGAAGTCAATGGCAGCTTCAAGACTGTGGCAAGGCAGGTGATAGTGGTCAGAGTCTGGCTTTCCTTTAAAAGTAGAGTCAACATTATACCTTGATAGTTGAATGAAGGTTGAGAGAAGAAAAAAGGAGTCATGGTGCCTTCAGAGTTTTTGTTTGTCACAAGATGAATGAATTACCATTTACTGACATACAGAAGGCTCAGAAAAGAGTAAGGCGTGCAATTTGCTAAATTTGAAATATGCATTAGATTTTCTGCAGAATTAAATTAACAGACCTGACTGCCGTCCTTTGGAAAGACTGTTTATATGGCTGGCCTCAGGCTGGCAATTAGAACTTGAATTTCAGGAGGGTGCCCACTTACCCTAGCTGATAAGAGTGGTTTGATATGACCAGACTGTTTTATACATGATCCATGCTGAATTCCTCCTTTTTTTTCTGAGAGTTTGGAATTTTAGCCTGTGTTAGAAAGAGGGTACCCTGGTTGCTGAGTCTTTAAGGAGCTTCCTTGTTGTTGTTCAGTCACTGAGTCATGTCCGAATCTTTGCAACCCCATGAGCTGCAGTGTGCAAGTCTTCCTTGTCTTTCACTATCTCCCGGAATTTGCTCAGACTTGGTGATGCCATCCAACCATCTCATCTTCTGTCGCCCACTTCTCGCCCTGTCCTCAATCCTTCCCAGCATCCAGGTCTTTTCCAATGAGGTGGCTTTAGGGGAGTGACCACACCATCATGGATATCTGGTCATTAAGACTTTTTTTGTAGAGTTCTTCTGTGTATTCTTGCCACCTCTTCTTAATATCTTCTGCTTCTGTTAGGTCCTTACCATTTCTGTCCTTTATTGAGCCCATCTTTGCATGAAGTGTTCCCTTGGTATCTCCAGTTTTCCTGAAGAGATCTTTAGCCTTTCTCATTCTATTGTTTTCCTCTATTTCTTTGCACTGTTCACTTAAGAAGGCTTTCTTATCTCTCCATGCTATTCTCTGGGACTCCGTGTTCAGGTGGATTTATCTTTCCTCTTCTCCTTTGCCTTTTCCCTTGGTATCTCCAGTTTTCCTGAAGAGATCTTTAGCCTTTCTCATTCTATTGTTTTCCTCTATTTCTTTGCACTGTTCACTTAAGAAGGCTTTCTTATCTCTCCATGCTATTCTCTGGGACTCCGTGTTCAGGTGGATTTATCTTTCCTCTTCTCCTTTGCCTTTTGCTTCTCTTCTTTTCTCAGCTATCTGTAAGGCCTCTTCATACAACCAGTTCACTTTCTGGAATTTATTTGTGTTTGGGATGGTTTTGGTCATTGCCTCCTGTACAGTATTGATGAGATTACGTATGAAACCTAGAAAATACGTTTCTACCCAGAAGCCTGAGAAGCTAAGTGTTGACTGCGTGCGAGTGTGTGCTCAGTCCCTCAGTCGTGTCCGATTCTTTTGTGACCCCATGGATCATAGCCTGCCAGGCTCCTCTGTGAACAGGATTTGCCAGGCAAGAATACTGGAGTGGGTTGCCATTTCCTCCTAGAATAGAACTCAGGTCTCCTGCATCTGGCCTTATTTATATAAAGCTTGAGTAAAAATAAAGGGAGGAAGGATGCAAAATTGGACAAGTAGATAAAAAGAGCAGGCAAGAAAGTGTGTGTGTATGTGTGTGTGTGTGTAACATTTTGACAGTACTTAGTTCACACATGTATTTTATTATTTTGGATGTTTAACACTTCTTCCCTTTTCTCGATTTGTATATGACCTTCAGGCAAATGATCCTTTTCTGTGAACAACGCCCAGATTTTGGCTGGAGTGGTTATGGCTCTGCTTTGGCACTTTTTGTTGTAGTCTTTTTGCAAACCCTGATCCTTCAGCAATACCAGCGTTTTAAAATGCTCACTTCAGCAAAAATTAAGACAGCTGTAATTGGACTGATCTACAAAAAGGTAAAAGATTTTAAAAATTCCAAGTTTCTAAATGGACTGTGTCCAATATGTGCTTTAAAATAAGGGATCTGGAAAAATAGAAGTAGTATTTAAAAAATTTCTAGTATGCTCTTTGAATATATATTTATTTTGCTGAAAAATAACATTGACTCATCAATATTGGTTACATCAATTTCTTTACAGGTCCTCTCTCTATCTTTCCTGAAACTTCTAGTCAACCTTAATGCCTGAAACTAAATGATGTTCTTTGTCCGCTCTTAATGTCACTTAACTCTTCCTCAGAAAATGAATGGAATTGACTACTTCATGATTGTCTGTATGGTTGGTCATAACTTTTCTTCCAAGGAGTAAGCGTCTTCTAATTTCATGGCTGCAGTCACCATCTGACCCCAAAAGCTGGTTGACCCTTATTCCTAGCATAACTCTAAAGTTTAATTTGTCCTTTCTTGAAAATGCAGTTTTAAATATACCTCTTTATCATTCAGAGCCTATTTACATCATAATTATAAACAATTAAAAACTTTCCTCCCTTCTGTTGTTATTACTGAGTTATTCAGTCAAAAATATATTTTGCCTCCTTATTCTGTAGTCCTCTGTCAATCTGTGTTCTTCAGATTTGGAATAGGAACTTAACTTACCTATTGTACCTTTATCATCTAAGACAGTGGCTTTCACATATTTTTATAAAAGTTGGAAGACTGAGTAAATGAATAAATGAGCCATTACCTTCAAAACTAGGGAACTGTTAAGCATACATAATAGTGTATGAAACTATCAATAAAAGCAGATGTTTTAAGAAATCAGATGAGCAGGAAATCTATAATATTTGAAGGCAGTTAAGGAAGGTTTCACATAGAAAGGAGCCTTGAAATAATCTTTGGGAAAACTGTAGGACTTGTTGACCTGGATATGAAGTGTCACAGATCATTTGGCCATATTAGGCCAAAATGGAGGCAGCAAGTGATTTTAGAGATTCTAGAACGATCCAAGCCCAAATGATCCAGAATATAACTGAACTTGCAGTAAACCTAGCTCTGTGTGAAACTGAAAGTGTTAGTTGCTCAGTTGTGTTCAACTCTGTGACCTCTTGGACTATAGCCTGCCAGGCTCCTCTGTCCATGGAATTTTCCAGACAAAAATAATGGAGTGTGTTGCGATTTCCTTCTCTAGTGGATCTTCGTGACCTAGGCATTGAACCTGGGTCTCCCGCATTGCAGGCAGATTCTTTACCAGCTGAGCCACCAGGAAAGTCCTGTATGATTAGCTTTGTGTAACAGTGCTTTATTGACTATGCCAAAGCCTGTGACTGTGTGGATCACAATCAACTGTGGAAAATTCTGAAAGAGATGGGAATACCAGACCACCTGACCTGCCTCTTGAGAAACCTGTTTGCAGGTCAGGAAGCAACAGTTAGAACTGGAAATGGAATAACGGACTGGTTCCAAATAGGAAAAGGAGTACATCAAGGCTGTATATTGTCACACTGCTTATTTAACTTCTATGCAGAGTACATCATGAGAAACACTGGGCTGGAAGAAACAGAAGCTGGAATCAACATTGCCGGGAGCAATATCAAGAACCTCAGATATGCAGATAATACCACCCTTATGGCAGAAAGTGAAGAGGAACTAACAAGCCTCTTGATGAAAGTGAAAGAGGAGAGTGAGAAAGTTGGCTTAAAGCTCAACATTCAGAAAATGAAGATCATGGCATCTGGTCCCATCACTTCATGGCAAATAGATGGGGAAACAGTGGAAACATTGTCAGACTTTATTTTTGAGGGCTCCAAAATCACTGCAGATGGTGACTGCAGCCATGAAATTAAAAGACATTTACTCCTTGGAAGGAAAGTTATGACCAACCTAGATAGCATATTAAAAAGCAGAGACATTACTTTGCCAACAAAAGGTCCATCTAGTCAAGGCTATGGTTTTTCCAGTGGTCATGTATGAATGTGAGAGTTGGACTGTGATGGAAGCTGAATACCGAAGAATTGATGCTTTTGATCTGTGGTGTTGGAGAAGACTCTTGAGAGACCCTTGGACTGCAAGGAGATCCATCCAGTCCATCCTAAAGGAGACCAGTCCTGGATGTTCATTGGAAGGATTGATGTTCAAGCTGAAACTCCAATACTTTGGCCACCTCATGCAAAGAGTTGACTCACTGGAAAGACCCTGATGCTGGGAGGGATTGGGGGCAGGAGGAGAAGGGGATAACAGAGGATGAGATGGCTGGATGGCATCACCGACTTGATAGACATGAGTCTGGGCAAACTCCGGGAGTTGGTGATGGACAGAGAGGCCTGGCATGCTGCAATTCATTGGGTCGCAAAGAGTCAGACACGACTGAGTGACTGAACTGAACTGAACTGAACACACTCCAGATACAGGGTCAGAGAAGCTGTTTGTAATTCTACAGTTTGTAACTTCTGAGAAATACAAATATAGAGAAAAGATATGAAATACAAATATTAAAGAGTCTAGGAATCAGTTTAAATGCTAACATCTGTTTCACATATATGGCCTAAATGGAACAGGTCTTCACTCATTGATTAAAGCATTGGAGTTTGGATATAGAATTTGAGTGGATTTACAAGTATAAAAGAATAGATAGCAGTAGAAATTGAAGCAAATCATCAGAAATAAAAAGGAAAGTCAAGTCTTGTGGGTGAGTACATTACAACAAGGGCAAAGAGACCCTCGAGATAATGCAAGAGGGAACAGCATCTACAGGAGTGAGACTATATGGGTCCTTGGAGATTGTTTAACAACAGAGAACATTCTAAGATCAGAGGGCTTCAATGGGTCCTGCAGTATGGATTAAGATTTAATTCTTAGTCCATCAGACAAGCAGCAGAAGACATTAGTTAGTGACCTGTAGTGTTCAGATGCCCTTTGTAGCCTATGCCAGTGATACTAATATAAGGCAGTCTTTCTTCTGAATCTCTTATCCTATGTCTGCTTTCCAAAGGGACTAATTGGGGTTATTAGATCTCTTGTCTCCTTTACAGATTTTAAGATTCTGATGTTTATCATGTTTTGATAACCTCAGCTCTCATTGATGACCAGATAACTCATTCATCTGACATTGGCACTCCTCATCAGGAATTCATTACTAGACTTGGGTAAAGCTAGTTTCACATGCTTTTCCTGGTGAGGAGGGGAGGTGTTAGAAAGCTGTTTATCTCTACCCATCTGCATGACTGTTGTTACTTTAGTGAAGTTCAAGGGACTTCAGTTTTTAAGGTTTGTGGGGAAGAACACGGACCTCTTTCTACTTGACCACTTCATGAGTCTTTGGGTCTCAAAACTCAGTTTTGTTATCCCTTCTCTCCCAATTATAGGCTCCATGAGAGTTTTTGAGGACTAAGAACAAGATATGTTTCCAAAGCAGCATCAGTTAGTCCTGTGCTTAATGTGGGCAGCCTGTGGGCATTGTGTCAAATGCCATCCAGTAGAAGTTTTTGTGATTTTTAGATTATTCTATATCCACATTGTGCAGTATGGTAGCTAATAATCACATATGACTGTTGAAACTGAAAATCTGGCAAGTAAGAGCAAGGAAGTAAATTTTTAATTTCAATTAAATTTAATAGCCATATCTAGACTGTCTACATTTGTGCCTAAAGGATATTCTTTCCTTAATTGTGGGAAGAATATAGGATAAAGAAAATTGATAAAATTCTTTTTTCCATTCTTTAAAATAGAGATACTTAAATGTGATCAGAAAGAGAAGAGAGAATCCTGGCATACTTTTTTGCATCCAAAAGAGCTGAAGAAAGTTAATTCTCATAGATTTATGAGGATTCACCTTTACATACACCATGACTCATTAGAAGAATGGTAACCACTGAGAATCACTGGGATAAAAATGTTTAGGGCTCTTCCAGCTCTAAATTATATAATGTCTATGACTCAGAGCTGGGGTGGTCAGGAGAAATAGTTCAAGAAATAAATATATGAACCAGGGCTGTGGCAAAAAAATTCAGCAAAGAACAAATATATGAGGGAGAACGTGAAATTGCAAAGCAAATTTCATAATCATATGACAAAATGAACCATTACTGAATTGAGGTCAGTAATAAACAAGATATTTCTAGCCTGTAGAAAGGATTCTTGAGGCTGGGAGCCATATATGCTTTATCTGGATCTTTCTATGGCTTTCCTGGTGGCTCAGATGGTAAAGAATCTGCCTGCAATGCAGGAGACACAAGAGACTCACGTTCAGTCCCTGGGTCAGGAAGATCTCCTGGAGAAGGAAATGGTTACCCATTCCAGTATTCTTGCCCAGGTAATTCCATGGACAGAGGAGCCTGGCGGGCTATGGCCCATGTTTTCACAGAGAATCGAATACGATTGAGCAACTAACACTTTTTTTAGAGCAACTGCAATCAATGACTTGGATGAAGTTTCAAAAATTAAGGAGTCACAAGGTTGTGTTACCAGTCTTCCTGAGTGGGACCCCAACAAGGGTCCTTCTGCCTAGTGCTCTTCAAGGATCTGAGCTCTGGTCAGAGTGAAGGAAGGTTTTATTCTTTGATCAGATAGTGAAGAGGTGTGGGCCTGTTCTCTTGAGCACCCACTCTTGCAATAGGCACTAGGTAGGGCTGCTTTATAGGGATCTCTCAAAATGAGGTTCTCGTGGAGTTGGAACAGGGGCAGCTGGGCTGTTTAGGCTCCAGATGGCAGTTCCTGGAGCAGCGTCTCTGCATGTGGCCTGCAGCTACCATCTTGGATTTTGTGTCACCCATGGCTTTGTACGTGGATGCCCAGCTGAGGTGTAGGCTCGGCTGTTTCGTTTCATAGGAGGAACCCTGGTCTGAAGGGCCAGATGCAAGGCTCTACACATGGCCCCCCTATGAGCAAATGAGAACAGACTAAGTGCTAGGGAAACGGGGATTAAAAAAAAAAAAAAACAAGGTAAGACTTTATTGCCCAATTCCCTGAGAAGTGTTAATGGCCTTTGCTAGTGACAGTTGTGCTTTGTGTGTTTTCCTAAAGGAGGGCATTTATTTGATTCCTTGGGTAATTTGATTATTTTGAACTACCCAGTCTTTTAGTTTTTACATAAGTCAGTTTATATTTTCCTTCTAGAAAAGTAGGATAAAGTGTTTGTATTTGTTTATAATAGTAAGTTGAAGGTGGATGCTATTAGAGATCAATGGATCTCACTTAAAAAAATGCTGTAGTCTTATGAAATGAGAATAACTGTTCTTGGATTTCCATTGTTTTTCTTGGTCACATTAAATGGTCAGTAACTTATTAGGGGAGATTAAAAAGATGCCTTTGGAGGAGACATGGTTAAAAGCTTAACTATCATAGTGTATTTTTTCCTTTTTTATTTCCTCTTATGGGAGCAGTATTTATTCTGTCGTATCATCAGCACCATACCTTGGAAGGCAGTAGCAGAAAATTAAAGGATTCAGCATTGCAGCAGCCATCAGGCTTAGGAGGATCCTGACCCTTTGTGAACCTCCCAGGGTTGTGCCTTTCCTCTGCTGGCCCCATAGACTACCATATGCACTGAGCCCGTGGGTTTTAAGCTAGGGAATGTTAGAAGTGTCCCACTGAAGGCCCTGCCCACTCATTTTCCAGAGGGGCTTTTTCTCTGGACTTTGTATTAGTCATTTATTGAGTGAAGAGAACTTGAGTGCCCCCCATATCCTATTTATTGTTCTTAAATCTAGCTCTTAATCCTGTCTCTCTTTAAATAAGTGCGGTAGGAGTTCCTTAAAACTTTTGGCATATGGTGGGACTTTCACCTAATTTCTGGTATAAATATCCATTTCCTGCTTATTTTACAGTTTTTTATGCATTTTTCCTGGGCTTTCTGGGCTTCCTTTGTGGTTCAGCTGGTAAAGAATCTGCCTGCAATGTGAGAGACCTGGGTTCAATCCCCAGATTGGAAAGGCCCCTGGGGAAGGACATGGCAACCCACTCCAGTACTCTTGCCTGGGGAATTCCATGGAGAGAGGAGCAGGACAGGCTGTAGTCCATGGAATCGCAAAGAATTGGAGATGACTCTGCAACTAACTTTCACTTTCACACATTTTTATGGGAATTTTAAATTAGTGGGAAATTAAATAAATGAATTTCTAATATTAGCCTTAGTAAGAAATTACCAGTAATTAACCTTAAGTATTCAGTTCAGTTCAGTTCAGTTCAGTCGCTCAGTCTTGGCCAACTCTTTGCAACCCCATAATCGCAGCAGGCCTCCCTGTCCATCACCAACTCCCGGAGTTCACTCAGACTCACGTTCATCGAGTCAGTGATGCCTTAAGTATATTGAATTCAATATACAAATATTAAATGACATATACAGAGGGAAAGGGAGAATTAGGCCTTGGAAGAACAGAGAAGATGTATTTCCATCTTCTAATGAAGGCTTTTCGGTACTCTTACCTCTGTAAATACCCATGGCTCTTCTTAGCCACTGTTACACGTGTGTGTGTGTGTGTGTGTGTGTGTGTGTGTGTGTGTGTGTGTTAGTCCCTCAGTTGTGTCCAACTGTTTGCGACCCATGGGCTGTTGCTGGCCAGGCTCCTCTATCCATGGAATTCTCAAGGCAAGAATACTGGAGTGGGTAGCCATTTCCTTTTCCAGGGGATCTTCCCAACCCAGGGATTGAACCCCAGTCTCCTGCATTGCAGGCAGAGTCTTTACTATCTGAGTCCTCAGAAGCCCTTATAATCAGCCTGTGTGTAGGAGGGGAGTGGACTCCACTACTAGACTGTAATCTCTTTAAGATTGGAACTATGTCATTAAAAAAACAATTTTCATTAGATTTTCATTGATCCACTTGTGTACTCTGTATTGATAAACTTTAGATGATTTAGTAGGGGTGCCAACGAATAGAAAGGAAGCTTGGTGCTAGAAATCTTTTTAGTTTTAGTTAAAAGTTATCATTGTTTGACTGTAAAGATCCTGCATGATCTACAGAACTGTAAGTATTCTGCTTCACTTTTCCCAGGCCCTGCTTCTGTCTAATGCTTCTAGAAAACAGTTTTCTACTGGGGAAATTATTAACTTGATGGTAACAGATGCCCAGCAGCTCATGGACTTGATGACGAACATCAATCTTCTTTGGTCAGCTCCTTTTCAAATCCTGATGGCCGTATCACTCCTTTGGCAAGAGCTGGGTCCAGCAGTGTTAGCAGGGGTGGCAGTCCTTGTGTTTGTTATACCAATGAATGCTTTAGTTGCAAATAGAATGAAAACGCTGAAGGTAAGAAAATGATTGCCTCATGTTACCTGTGTCAAACAGAAGCCGAGTTTCCGGATTTGATAATAAACACCTAGCTAATTCTCTAAATATGGAAAATAGAGGTTTAAAATGGATATACTACAAATTAATCATTCATTTATTGAACCAGTATTGATTGAGCATCTATCCTGTCAGTCACTGTGAAAGGCACATAAGGTATAGCAGTGAAGATAATTGACAAGTTCCAGCTCTCCTTGGATTACTGGGGGAGAAAGGCAACAAACAAGTAAATAAATAGGTAGATAGCATAATGCCTGGCGTTAATTTGTGTATGAAGAGAGATAATTAGGATAAAGTGATAGAGTAACAAAAAATTTCATTTCACAAACAAGGTCTGAAACATCCTCAGGAAAGATATGATGTATCAGCTGAGTAAGGCAGCAATCCATGTGGATGTCTGAGAATAAAGATATCAAGCAAAGGGAATGGTGTGTGCGCAGCCTAAAGGTAGGGGTATGCTTGGTCTGCCTTAAGAAGTGGCAAGAAGGCTAGTGAGCTAAAGTGAGCGAGGAGTGGCTGCATGCAGCCAGGGGACAGTAAATGCTTAACTGAATTAATTTTAATATTCTTCCTTTACATTCAGTCAGTCATCTTACTATCAATATATTTTTGACATCTGCTATTTCCAAGACAGTGTGTACTATGCTGTACTGTAGGAATGGGGGAAGAGGACCAAGACATAGTTCACTTCTCCGAAGGAGATCACACTGTAATGGGAGAGACACATGGTTTCCCATGTTAAAGTAACAAAGATAGATGCAGATGTGCTTCTTATGACAATCATTTTATTATTTTAAATAGATAAAGGGCAAACAACATGTTATGTATGGACATGGAAATGAATCAATCACTATTAGGGGAAAAAGTAAATCAGAGAAATACACACACACACACATATATATATTATATGTATATATTTATGTGTATATGTGGACACTTCCCAGGTGTCTCAGTGGTAAAGAATCTGCCTGCCAATGCATGAGTTGCAGGAGACGCAGGTTCAATCCCTGGATTGGGAAGAGACCCTGGAGAAGGAAATGGCAACCCACTCTAGTATTCTTGCCTGGGAAATCTCATGGAGAGAAGAGCCTGGTGGGCTACAGTCAGTGGGGTTGAAAAAGTGTTGGACACGACTTAGCGACTAAACAACAAAAATGTGTAATGTGTATGCCGTGCATTTATATGGTGTGTATATATATATGTATATATGTGTGTGTACATATATATGTATATATGATCCAGTTTTTAAAATGTGAATATACCTTTGCACATGGATATGATAAAAATATATATAAAGTGATATATTTATATCACTATTTATATAGTGATAAAGATATATAAATATAGGTTTGAATGTATTTGTATGAACATAGAAATAACCTAGAGATAAAACACTAGTCTTTCAAGAGTAGTTACCTGTAAAGTGAAATTAAATGGAAGGAGGGAAGATTTTTTTACTTATTACTTTAATACATTTAGAAGCAAAGAATTTATACCTTCTTTTACTTTTTTTCTGAATTTTTCAAATAATTACCCAAAAGCCTAGTTTTTAAAGATAAGAACCAGGAAATAACAGGATTATAAAATAATTATGAATTACTAAACACATGGGTATTTAGAATAACAGATTTTTAAATGAATAATTTTAAAATATGTTTTTTAATATTCTGGATTTTAAATAATTGTAAGTTAAATTTTTAGGAATGGAATTACATTATCAGGAATTTATCTAGAGTCCTAAAACATCCAAAGAGACTCCAATATTATGTACAATTATTCTAAATAAAAAATATACTTTAATCACACAAATGATATAAAGGATGTTAGCTTGTAAATGTGTACTTTGTTAGATATACAAGTACATATTATTGCATATGACATAATTGTGGCAATATTATTGGAAAAAATCCTTAAGATGAAATGACCAATTGATAATAAGTATTGTAAATAAAGTTTTATATTATAAATAGTATGCTATATAATACTTATAAAATATTTGCAAAAAAAGCTGGTATGTATTTGTATGTATATATGTATTTGTGATAATAGAAGTACCACAGGAATAAAAATAAAGATTTACGTACATATAATTGATAGAGTTTGGGGAATTTTTCCCATTTTGATTGAATATAAATATTTTTATTCCATTTATAACAAAATTTTTCTAAATAAATATTATATTTTCTACTCTTTTGGAAAGTATATACCTTGTTTTTATTTTCCTGCTGGCTACTTTTAAGTTTTAAAGTATCTATTTATAACTGTTATCTAACATTAACAGAATAATGTTGTATAAATGTTATAATACAGTTTTCATCAACTAAATATTATATAAAATAGAGGAAGTAGATTGCATTTTTAAAAATAGTTATGTAAATTAAAGTATTAGCAACTTTTGTCAAATATACTGTCATTTTCTTTCCATTATATAGAAAAATAAAAGGAAGAACAAAGACAAACAGATAAAACTGCTCAATGAAATCTTACATGGAATTAAGGTAATAAAAAAAGGACATGCATTTAATTTATCTGCTTAGAATATAGCAATAAGTTAACCAATAAATGAATCTTTCACCATTCTCAATATCAAAATAATAAAATATGTATAATTTTGAGAGAGTAATTTAGATTTCAGATACATAAGATTTCTTACGTTGAAATAGCATTTAAATAAAGCCCAAAAAAAGTAAGGTTTTTTTTTTTGTTTTAAACCAACAACTAAACACAAATATCTCAAAAGACACAAAACATTACTCATTTTAAAGACAGAAATTTGGAATGAAGCAGGGAAGAGTGGCGGTCACACTGTCATCAGTGTGAAGGTAGATACATGGGGAAGTGATGAGAGGCCATTCGGTTCCTTTTATAGAGAAGAGCTGTTCTATGAAAAAGAGTGAGAGTGTTCATTGCTCAATCATGTCTGACTCTTTGTGACCCCAGGGACTAGAGCCCACAAGGTGCCTCTGTTCATGGAATTTTCTGGGCAAGAATACTGGAGTGGGTTACCATTCCCTTCACCAAGGGAACGAACCCAGGTCTCCTGCATTGCAGGCGGATTCTTTACTGTCTGAGCCACTTACCTGGCTATTCTATGAAAAGTATGTTACTGATTATTTGTTTCCTAGAAAAACTACCTCCACTCCACACACCTAACATTTTCTCTGTGATAAAATGAGTGAAGCCTTATACATTTTGCATAGAGATATCCCTCAGTTTTGGAGAAGGAAATGGCAATTCATCCAGTGTTCATGCCTGGGAAATCCCATGGACAGAGGAGCCTGACAGGCTGCAGTCCATGAGGCTGCAAGAGGAGGACACAACTTAAAACTAAACCACCACCACATTCCTCAATTTACAATGGCTTTATATCCTGATATACCCATCACAAGCTGAAAATATCATTGTCGAAAATGCATTTAATACACCTAACATACTTATTACCATAGTTTAACATATACTTACATCACTTACATTAGACTACAGTTGGGCAAAATCATCTGACACAGAGCTTATTTTATAATAAAAATGAAAGTGAAGTTGCTCAGTTGCAACCCCATGGACTGTAGACGACCAGGGTCCTCTGTGGGATTTTCCAGGCCAGAATACTGGAGTGGGTTGTCATTTCCTTCTCCAAGGGATTTTCCCAACCCAGGGATCAAATCCGGGTCTCCTGCGTTGTGGGCACATGCTTGACCATCTGAGCCACCAGGGAAAGCATTGAAAAGTTCACTAATTTATTGAATACTGTACTGAAAGTGAAAAACAGACTGGTGGTATGGTTGCAGAATGCTTGGTAGTATATTGGCTATTTATCCTTTAGATTGTGTGGCTGCCCAGCACCATGGCAGAGTATTATATCACATAGAAGTAACCTGGGAAAAATATCAAAATTCAAAATTGGAAGTGCAGTTTCTACTGAATGAGTATTGCTTTCACACTGTCCTCAAGTTGAAAAATCCTAAACTGAGTCACTGTATACCAGAGATCGTCTGTGTGTGATTTCAAATCCTATTGCCCTTGGATTATAGCTCACCAGATTTTTCTAAAGCACAAAATTTGCAAAGTTCACATGGAATTTCCTTCTGACATTTAAAACTCCATTGGACATTTCCATCTACCTGCAGTGTGGGAGACCTGGGTTTAATCCCTGGGTTGGGAAGATCCCCTGGAGGAGGGCATGGCAACTGACTCCAGTATTCTTGCCTGGAGAATCCCCATGGACAGAGGAGCCTAGGAGGCTGTAGTCCATGGGGTCACTGTAGTCCATGGGGTCTCAAAGAGATGGACACAACTGAGTGACTAAGTACAGTGCAGTTCAGTTGCTCAGTCATGCCCTACTCTCTGCAGCTTCACGGACTGCAGCACTCCAGGCTTCCCTGTCCATCACCATCTCCCAGAGCTTGCTCAAATTCATGTCCATTGAGTTGCTGATGCCATCCAACCATCTGATCCTCTATCGTCCCCTTCTCCTCTGCCCTCCATCTTTCCCAGCATCAGGGTCTTTTCACATGAGTCAGTTCTTTGCATCCGGTGGCCAAAGTACTGAATTTCAGCTTCAGTGTCAGTCCTTCCAATGAATACTCAGGAGTGATTTCCTTTGACCTCCTTGCAGTCCAGTCTCAAGAGTTTTCTCCAACACCACAATTCAAAAGCATCAATTCTTCAGCATTCAGCTTTCTTTATACACAAATAAATTATTTATCCACAGAATAAATCCATTGTATGTACATACTGATTCACCTTAGAATCAATAAATGATATGCTGCATTGTGCTGTATAACATTTTTACAAAAATATAAATTACTGAAGTGAAAGACATTGTTAGACTGAAGATACCTTGAAAGGAGACTGATATCCATGAATAGCAACAAGATTGCCTGGAGAAACATCAATAACCTCAGATATGCTGATGACACCACACTTATGGCAGAAAGTGAAGAGGAACCAAAAAGCCTCTTGATGAAAATGAAAGAGGAGAGTGAAAAAAGTTGGCTTAAAGCTCAACATTCAGAAAATGAAGATCATGGCATCTGGTCCCATCACTTCATGGGAAATAGATGGGGAAACAGTGGAAACAGTGGCTGACTTTATTTTTGAGGGCTCCAAAATCACTGCAGATGGTGATTGCAGCCATGAAATTAAAAGATGTTTACTCCTTGGAAGAAAAGTTATGACCAACCTAGATAGCATATTCAAAAGCAGAGATATTACTTTGCCGACTAAGGTCCATCTAGTCAAGGCTATGGTTTTTTCAGTAGTCATGTATGGATGTGNAACAGTGGAAACAGTGGCTGACTTTATTTTTGAGGGCTCCAAAATCACTGCAGATGGTGATTGCAGCCATGAAATTAAAAGATGTTTACTCCTTGGAAGAAAAGTTATGACCAACCTAGATAGCATATTCAAAAGCAGAGATATTACTTTGCTGACTAAGGTCCATCTAGTCAAGGCTATGGTTTTTTCAGTAGTCATGTATGGATGTGAGAGTTGGACTGTGAAGAAAGCTGAGCACCGAGAATTGATGCTTTTGAACCGTGGTGCTGGAGAAGACTCTTTTTTTTTTTTTCATCATTTCCCCTTTATTTTTTTTTAATTTAAATTTATTTTAATTGGAGGCTTTGTATAGAACAGTCTTTTCGAGAAGACTCTTGAGAGTCCCTTGGACTGCAAGCAGATCCAACCAGTCCATCCTAAAGGAGACCAGTCCTGGGTGTGTTCATTGGAGGGACGGATGCTGAGGTTGAAACTCCAATACTTTGGCCACCTCATGCGAACAGTTGACTCATTGTATGCTGGGAGGGATGGGGGGCAGGAGGAGAAGGGGATGACAGAGGATGAGATGGCTGGATGGCATCACTGACTCGATGGACGTGAGTTTGGGTGACCTCTGGGAGTTGGTGATGGACAGGGAGGCCTGGCGTGCTGCAATTCATGGGGTCTCAAAGAGTCAGACACAACTGAGTGACTGAACTGAACTGAACTGAAATTTAACTCAGATTATTCTATAAATCACACATCCTCAAAGTATATGATCCAGACGCACCTTGCACCTCTTTGTGTCTTAACAGAGACCCTCAGCATCCATTAGAAAATAGTGATGTATGTTTATATGCTGTAAGTATTGATATTCATAAAATGAAATTTGTTTTATCAGTAGGACCAAGACAATGTAGATAAAAGAAATTTTCTCAAGATCTAAGCAAAGTTCAAGATTTAAAATAGCAGTCCCAGCAGTAAATACACTAGAATACTGGAAGAGGTCCAAATGGAAATCAGGATAGTTTAAAAGTGGGGGCAGTTTGCATCCTTGGTGTTTGAAAACAGGTGTCATAAAGCCTCTCCTAACAATGATATTAGCTTAGCATTTATCAAACATTTTCTGTATGTCACACACTGTACTTATCACTATATCTGTTTCCTCATATAATTCTTATAAACCTAAAGAAAAAGTTTTCTCATCTTCATTTTACAAACAAGGAAACAAAGTATCTGAGCAGTTGAGGGTCATGTCTAAGTTCACAGAGCTGGTAAGAGATTATTAGAGATTTCCAGAGGATTCACAGACATATAGATAGATAGATGAATAGATAAAGATTTATTTTAAGCAACTGGCTTATGAATATAGGCCGTGACATGTCTGAAATCTGTTGAGCAGGCTGGAAATTCCTGTGGGACTTGATGCTACAGCCTTGAGTCTGGAGGCAAAACTCCTTCCATCTCAGAGAACCTTAGTTTTTTCTCTTGAGGCCTTCAACTGATTAGATTGGACTCACCCATCTAAGGGGCTTCCCAGGTGGCTCTAGTGGTAAAGAACTCGTCTGTCAATGCCAGTGCAAGACACGTAAGAGATGAAGGTTTGATTCCTAGTTCAGGAAGATCCCCTGGAAGAGCAAATGACAACCCACTGCAGTATTCCTGCCTGGAAAATCCCTTAGACAGAGGAGCCTGGCAGGCTGCAGTCCATAGGGTCGCAAAGAGTTGGACACAACTGAAGCAACAAAGCTTGTTACCACCCATTTAATGGAGGGCAGTCTTCTTTATTTAAAGTTTAATGGTTTAAATGTGAATCAGATCTAAAAATTACCTTCACAGTAACATCTACTAGTATTTGATAAAATAACTGGGCAACATAACCTAGTCAAATTTATACATAAAACTAACCATCACAAAAAACTAAGATCATGGCATCCAGTCCAATCAGTTTATGGCAAATAGATGGGAAAACAATGGAAACAGTGACAGATTTTATTTTCTTGGGTTCCAGAATCACTGTGGTCAGTGACTGCAGCCAGGAAATTAAAAGATGCTTGTTCCTTGGAAAGAAAACTATGATAAATCTAGACAGCATATTAAAAAGCAGAGACATCATTTTACTGGCAAAGGTCCCTATAGTCAAAGGTATGGTTTTTACGGTAGTCATGTGTGGATGTGAGAGTTGGACCATAAAGAAAGCTGAGTACCGGAAATATTAATGCTTTTGAACTGTGGTGTTGGAGAAGACTCTTGAGAGTTCCTTGGAAAGCAAGGGGATCAAACCAGTTAATCCTAAAGGAAATCAACCCTGAATATACATTGCAAGAACTGATGCTGAAGCTGAAGCTCCAATACTTTGCCCACCTGATGCGAAGAACTGACTCATTTGAAAAGACCCTGATGCTGGGAAAGATTAAAGGCTGGAGGAGAGGGGGTGACAGGATGAAATGGTTGGTTGCTTTATCAAGTCAATGGACAAAAGCTTGAGCAAACTCCAGGAGACAGTGAAGAACAATGAAGCCTGGTGAGCTACTGTCCATGGGATCACAAAGAGTTGGACGTGACTGAGCAAATGAACAACATAAGAGACCTGGAATGTGAATGTAGGTCTGTCTAACTCTAAAAAGTATGTGTTAAGCCATTGCATGATTCTACTTCTCCATGTTTTCCATCTCAGAAAATAGTTTATAATCTCAAAACACATGTAACCTTTCAGAAAATGGCTTGACATCCCAAGACATAAGTTTTCAAGAACTTGGGAGGCTGGGGGAGAAGCTTAACTATTAAAAGATGTGAAAAGAACAGAATTGAGAGTTGGACCAGTGGAACATTTGTCAGGATTAAACTAGACAGAGGGCTTCCCTGGTGGCTCAGACATGTCCATAATGCATCCATAGACAAAGAGTCAAACATACCTGAGCGACTCTCACTTTCACTTTCAAGCTAGACAGAAACTGCTATGGAGCTCATGCCAGGAGCTGGAATGTTGTCAAAGTCTGGCTCAGGAATAAGCTAGTAGTGGGTAAGAGAGACATAAGAGTGGGGAAATGATGATTTCCTCCTCCCATTCACCCTAGGAAAACACCACAGGAAATATTCTGACTCAGTTGAAAACGGGAGTAATTTATTTCATGGGTACCATTTTCACCTTCACAGTTGTGAGTGTGTGTGTGTTATAGTGTGTGTATTTGTACATGTGCATGCTTTTTTATTTCTTCTATGATATTGATTGTCATCATCTGACTTTACAGATTCTCAAACTTTATGCATGGGAACCCTCCTATAAAAAGAAGATTATTGAAATTCGAGAACAGGAATTGGAAGTTCAAAAGTCAGCTGGGTATCTTACTGTATTTTCCATGCTAACTTTAACTGGCATTCCATCCTTGGTGAGTATGTATATTATTTCTTGTTTTGATTTTCAAGTTTGATTTGCATTTTCACCTTCAAATTCCCTGGAATTAAGTTTTCCAAAGTGAAGTTTTCTATATCTAAATTTAAATTTTCAAAAAATGCAGTCATTAATCTGCAGAGATGAGAGAATGAAAGTTTTAAAGATGGGGAAAAAATTTTAGTGCATTTTCATTGGTCTGTATTTTTTATATTTAATAAGATTTTACATCTTTATAAATTTTTCATAGATTGAACACATGCCATCCTCAATCTTAAAAAAATATAACCTATATTTCAGAGTTCCTTTTCAGCTCGATTATTTTTCATGATTAATCCCTTTCAAGCAAGACTGAAAGGCACATTACGTAGAGTTGGAAAGGGACATTACATTTACTGAGCATTTCTACTGTGTATCAGACAAATTATATGCATTTTATTTCATTCTTGCAATAATAAAGTATTACTTTTCTCATTTCAAAGAGGAAATGGAAATAGTTTGGAAATATCCTCAGAGTTATAGAACTAGTATTTGTAAGTGAATTGATATGAATTGAAGTCTCTTTCTTTCTGTCACTTCATGCAAATATTGGGAATCTCATGCTATTTAAAGAGTATAAATTGCCTTGAGATATTGAAGCAGTGGCTGGAAGCCAAAGGATAAGAAAACCATGTATAACTGAAGGATCAGTTTTAACCACTCTCAGTAGTGATGGGGTCAGGAAACATTCTATGTCTCCCCTGTTGTTAATTTAAAATATTATTTTTTTTTTTAAACAAACATGTGGATATTATGAATGTAAAAGCAATATTTACATTTGGAATACTTTAGTAAAAATAGCCAGCAAGCATTTGCTTAAGAGAGTCTTATGTACATGATAAATAGTCAATACAGTCTCATGCATAAATGAACTTTTCTGCCTTTTCTAAATGAAACTTATGCAAGTAAATATAAATCCTACTAGTCATGATTTATTTATACATTCTTCAGTGAATATTAAGACACAGAGAAAGTAAAATTTCTGCATATGGGACAAAAGGTATGCATGCATCACTGGAAAAAATTTACATAAAACTCCATTTTGAAGGAAAAACTGAACTGTTGTATGTTTTAAGTGGGGATAATTACATTAGTGAAAATGTGCCATGTCAAAGAAGGGAGCTGGACCTATGACATGTTCATAGGATGTCATTATCTAAGATACTTAATTGTATGATCTGTACTAAACATTTATTTCATATTCTTCAGCAATAGTTCGAAATAGTACCAAATTTTGGTAAACAACAACAAAGGTTATTGAAGATTTCTTTCCTAATGTTGAGTCTGTAATTAATAATTGCACAATTGAAGAAAATTACGTGTCTACTTTTAAGGTGTCCCTGGCAACATTTGGTGTCTATTTCTTACTGGATGAAGAAAACATTTTAACAGCCACTAAAGTGTTCACATCTATGTCTTTGTTTAATATCTTGAGGCTTCCTCTGTTTGATTTACCGATGGTGATCTCAGCTTTGGTCCAGGTATGTCCAAATTATCTTTAAACTGAGAATCATTCCTCTACTGAAATCTTTAGTTTTGCATATTTCACTTCTTAATCTTTTTTTTTTAATTTTGCTTTTTGTAGTTGTTTTATGCTGCTTTCAAAATTTCCCTAAGTTAATGAGCAATAGAGAATAGTATATAATGAAAAGAATCATGTTTTCTTTGCCTGTGCTTTTCATCTATAAAAATGACTTTTAAGCATTTCAACATGTGATATTATCTTCTTTGCTAAGTGTTAGTTCCCTTGTTTGGTTTTTTAAAATTTGGAGTTTGACACTATGCCATCAAATGGTTTATTTTCTGTTTTCAGTTGAAAAATTTTGAGTAAGTGATTTGCACAGTAGTAGGTCTGAGTTTTCCCAGGGTTCAGCAAAACTTCATCTGTGCTGAAAGAATAAACTAGGGACAAAAGTATACTGATAATATCAGTCTGCCAGCCAACCTTGTATGAGGTATCTGGTTTAACCTGCTTTTATTGTAATCTTCAATCACTGAGGCCCCTTTAGATGCTGTGATGAGTAGAAGGCAGCAAAAACCATAGGAAATCCAAAGGAGTGAGTTCTTTGATCCCTTTACCCCTAGATTTTCTCAATTAAATTTTTTTCAATATCAGATTTGGGTATTCACCCATCAAAACTTTTTCAAGTCTGATTTTATAAACAAAGTGAATTTTTGCTTACTGGAATTAGCTCTTTGATCTAAGAACTTTTCCTTTTAATTCATATAAATTGAGATATAGAAATTATATCTGAATGAAGAGTAACAAAATTCTATAGTAAATAGCACTTAAGCTATTTTTGTTCCATAATACTGTTTTTATATTTTTTTGCTAATAATCACCAGCAGAGGGCATAGAAGTACCATTGATTTTAGCACATTTCACAGCACACTTCTCTTAAAACAAATATTCTTAGAATAATGGTTCTGTTTTGCTTTTGAAACTATATTCTGGCTAAACGTCTGGTATCCCAGAGTGTTTTCCAACTCCTAGTGGTATGCTACTACTGTCACTAAACAAATAAGGAGAACAATTGTCAAAAAAAAAAGAAAAGAAAAGAAAAAAACCAACCTTGCATACTGATATGACACACTTGGTAAACAAAATCACAGCTTTTAATTATGTCTTATCCATTAACAGTAGACATATCCTAACATAAAGTGAATAAAAATGTACTAGAGGTTTCATGCAAGTCAGTATCAGAGGAAAAATGATTCTATTTATCCTACCTGTAGCAAAACATTTATATTAATTAAATGTTACCATTGCTAAAACTATTATTTTGTTTATGCTCACAAGCAGATTTCATTCAGCCAGCCTGAAGTCGCTCTTAAAAACTAATTATTCTATGATTATTAATTAATCAGTTATGTTTTTGCTAGAATGTTAAGGAGAATTTTTGGTTTCGAACTTCTCATGTTTTATTGCATATATATATTTGTTTTGATTTTTGATTCTTGAAACTTTTTTCTTTATCGATGGACTTATTTATAAACATTAAAACAATGCAAATCATGCTTGCTGAATATTTATATCAATATCTCCAGTTTACATCAAAAACTTTTAAGTGTTTTTTCAGTTTAACTTCTTGAAACCCAAAAATTCCATTTGTGTTTATTTTGATAGACAAGAATATCACTGGTTCATTTGGAAAACTTTCTGAACACTGAGGAACTTCTTCCACATAGTATTGAAGCAAACTACATAGGAGGTTAGCAGTTCTTTTTTGTGTTTAATATTTATTTGACTTCTGGGCTGAAGACAGTTGATTCTAAGATACATTTCTGTATTTATTTTTCTTCCTAGATCATGCCATTGGTTTTATAAATGCTTCCTTTTCCTGGGATAAAACAGGGACTCCAGTATTAAAAGAGTAAGTCTTGATTTGGGGAAAATTAAAAACAAAACAAAAAAATTAGCATAGATTCTATCATGCTTCATGTGTTTATTTTTTAGAGGTTTTAAGCAGAAGATGAATCTATTGGAATTTGTAGAATTTTTTAAAAAACTCTCACTTCATCTTTCATCTTTATGATTGTTTTACAATCTTTTTTACCCCCTGTTCATTTCCTCTATTTTCTTTGCAGCATTTACTGCTTGCATTTTGAAAGGTTGGGTGTTTGTAGAATAATGTAGGACAATGTGAATAGCAGCAATTTCAAGGATGATGCCCTGTATATAGTGACTTGTGATACAGTGACTTTTCTGGGAATATACATTAAAAACAATTATAACAGAACTTCCTATATCATCTCTTTCTTTATTTGTTGTGCAGCTTGAACATAAAGATTCCAGAAGGAGCTTTAGTGGCTGTTGTTGGGCAAGTTGGATCTGGAAAATCATCTGTGCTTTCTGCAATTCTGGGGGAAATGGAGAAACTAGAAGGAGTAGTCCAAAGAAAGGTAAAGTCAACAATACATTCTTTGCACATCTCCTAGTGTAATGGACTACAGCCAGCACATCATTAGTGTCAATAAGAATTTATCAAGTTGAATTGAAGAGCGAAGTATTTAATGAGCATTTCTAGTTTGTAACAAACATTTAAATTTCCACAGAAATTGATTAGCTATGGATGGATTAGTCAGAGCATTCTGTCCTCCATATACTTCAGCAAATCATTTAGGAATGCTTATGGTAATTGTTTGATGATATTAACTAAATTGCAACCAATTATGGAGAAACGAATGTGGTTTATAACATAATTTGATTAGGCTTCTAATTATCATTCATTGCAATGTTTCCTAAGTAATTACGGCCATTCCATTTCTAAGAAATGGTGTAGCTGCTCAAAAGAAGGATCTCTGACCTAGGAAAATCTCAGGAAAATAATAATTATTAATAGCTTACATTTAAATTTCAGCTTTTGGACTATGGAGAGGTCTACTTCCAGCCATTTGTTCTATTCTTTTTTTTTT
>SJYX01014487.1:125858-203323 GCA_006410675.1 Oreotragus oreotragus | reverse complement strand
TGAATGGTTTGCCTTGGAAACGAACAGAGATCATTCTGTCGTTTTTGAGATTGCATCCAAGTACTGCATTTCGGACTCTTTTGTTGACTATGATGGCTACTCCATTTCTTCTACGGGATTCCTGCCCACAGTCGTAGATATAAAGGTCATCTGAGTTAAATTCACCCATTTCAGTCCATCTTAGTTCACTGATTCCTAGAATATAGATGTTCACTCTTGCCATCTCCTGTTTGACCACTTCCAATTTGCCTTGATTCGTGGACCTAACATTCCAGGTTTCTATGCAATATTGCTGTTCACAGCATTGAACCCTGCTTCCATCACCAGTCCCACTCACAACTGGGTGTTGTTTTTGCTTTGGCTCCATACCATCATTCTTTCTGGAGTTTTTTCTCCATGATCTCCAGTAGCATATTGGGCACCTACCAACCCAGGGAGTTCATCTTTCAGTGTTCTATCTTTTTGTCTTTTCATACTGTTCATGGTGCTCTCAAGGCAAGAATACTGAAGTGGTTTGCCATTCCCTTCTCCAGTGGACCACATTCTGTTAGACCTCTCCACCATGACCAGGCTGTCTTGGGTGGCCCCACACAGCCAGTAAGTGTCCTTTAAAAATCTAATACTTGTCATATTGGGATATATAATTTTATTGACATATTGATTTTATTTTCATTCAGTTTCTTCAATTTTCACAAAGTGACTATTGAGCATATACTATGTGCCTGGCGTAGTACCAAGGAAATAAACATGAATAGGATATGCTACTTTTCTTAAAGAGTTCATCTTCAAGTGAGAGAGATACTAAAATCAAATTACAATAAATATTTAGGTTTTTGAAATGAAACAGTATAAAAAGCAAGAAATTCTGCTTTGAAGAGTTAAAAAAATAATCAAAATAGGTAGCTTTTTATTTAATCTTGAAAAATGATAAGGAATTCATCAAGATAAAACCAATATCACTTTTAAGTTTCACATGATACATAAGTGATAGTAATAAACTTAAATTTTAAGCATCAGATTGAATAAGATAATGTGCGAATACCTAGACTAGATCTTGGCACAGAGTCAGGTGGCTCCCTAAGAATTTTTATGGTTATTGTTATCTTCATTATGATTGTTGAGGGGCTCGTGCTAAGACTTATTATTTCTGATACTTTTGAGGATTCATAGTTAGGAAAGTGTTCATGGTGATAATAGATACCATATCATTGCTGTTACTAATCATAAAGTAGAGAGGACTCACTTTGTTTATATTAAGCAAGGGATGTGAAAGAGAGACAGTATTATATGTCTATATAACTGGACACTTTGTTCTTTAGGAAACTTATTGGTCTGGATCAGTGGCAAGATTTTAATTATTTCACATTCTGAATTAGTCCACATTCCATACTCTCAGTTATTTCCTAAAACATATCTAATCTTAAATTAGTAAGTATTATCCTGGTTATCTCTAATTTAATAGTAATGGGCTTCCCTGGTGGCTCTGATGGTAAAAAAAAAAAAAAAAAGAAAAGTCTGCCAGCAGTTTGGGAGACCCGGGTTCAATCCATGGTGGGAAGATCTCCTGGAGAAGGGAATGGCAACCCACTACAGAATTCTTCCCTGGAGAATTCCATGCACAGAGAAGCCTGGAGGGCTACAGTCCATGCGTGGGGTCATGAAAAGACGGACACCAATGAGTGACTGATGCTTTCACTTTCAATCATAATAATGGCATGGCCAACCTAACATTTAGTATTTATAAGATGCTTTTGTTTACATCTTTCTGTTTCTTAGGGTTTCACATTCTCAATTGTTTGATGCATATCATTACAGTGTTCAAATTCTAAGATCCCCTATTCCCAGTATCAAAGGTTTATACCAGACATCATTCATGTAGCATATCCAATATTCAGTGTTCTTTGATGGAACATCAGAGATTGAGAGTCTATTTTTGAATTAACCAAACTGCTATTGTAGTTTTATTATTAAGAATGAAATGAAACAGATACACATTTTCATTTGTATGTGAGATGTAATGATAATACAAGGAAAGTTTTACATTTCTGTGAAAATTTATCAACTCTTTTTCAGCTCCTTTTACACCAATACATCAAGTCCATATTTCTCAATGTAGTATTTAGTTCCTATTTTATATTATACATCATTTCCCCCTGTTCTGCATTCTTCTTTCCTATGTTCTTCACCCTCTGATCTCCTTATCTTGCCTGATGTATATCAAGTATTCAGAATCTCCATCACATGAGGACTGATTTATTATGCTATTTTAATCAAAGGTTATTCACTAAGCGAGGTAGTTCAAGAGCAATTACTTTTGTGTTCAAGATCAAGTCAGATCGAATTATATTGTTTTGGCTCAAAATCCATTCTGTGTCTTACTTGCTCAACAAAGAAGAATTAAAAGTTAGTCTTTGTTCTTCAGAGCAGTTGGTAGAAATCAAAAGACTGGTAGTTACTTACGGGTCTGTCAGAAAGTACTTTAAATGTGCAGTATTGTTAGAATGAGGAATAATCAGAATACTCAAGTTGGTGTTTGAATTGAGTCCATCGGGTAGATTGAAAGGTGAGTCTCTAGTTCAAATACTGGGAGTCAAAGGTTAGTTAAAGACAAAGGTTAGTTAAAAGAATATTTCATGCATCAGAGATATTCAGGAATAATGTCAAGACATCAGATTATCAGAAAATGAATTTAAGAGCAGTGAGTGCATGGAAGACACAGGAATGTGGTGTCCAGAGCCCCCTTCTAGGGGGCTTGCCACCAACTTTGGGAGTACAGCACACACATTAGCACCTTCATGATGGCCTGCTGGGTTCCAACCTTAAGTGAGTGAGTGAAGTTGCTCAGTCGTGTCAGACTCTTTGTGACCCCGTGGACTGTAACCTACCAGGCTCCTCCGTCCATGGGATTTTCCAGGCGAGAATGCTGGAGTGGGTTGCCGTTTCCTTCTCCAGGGGATCTTCCCGACCCAGGGACTGAACCCAGGTCTCCTGCCTTAAAGGTCAGACCAATTCAGCCTAACAACAGAATCCCTCTGCTGGGTAATACACTGCCACAGCTCTCTGGAAGGTTGACCAGCTGTTTCTTGGATCTGGGTCACCATGTGACCTACCCCTCTATCCAATCCTGCTTCTCCATTTCCCTTCCATAAGAATTCCACAGGAATTCATCCCTCCAAAACAACTTGCACCCCCAACTTCAGTGTTATGGGCCGAATTATCTTCTCTCCATATCCATATGTCAAATTTCTAACCCCCAATACCTGAGACTGTAACTGTATTTGGAGATAGGGTCTTCAAGGGGACCATAAGTTAAAATAATGTTAATAGGATGGGCCCTCTGGCTGATATCTTAGGAGAAGAAATTAAGACACATACAGAAAGGAAAGACAATGTGAAGACTGGGGAGAAGACAGCCATCTTCAAGCTAAGGAGATGGGTCTTAGGAGAAACCAATCATGCTGTCCTGGTCACGGTGCCAGTTGTCTTGCTGTTCACACTGTGCCCACTGTTCGTTGAACCCAGGGTAGGCAAGGTGCAAGCTAAGAGGCTGGAAGAAGATGCTAAGAGCTGTAGGAACTGCAGACACGTTTCTTCTCTCCTGGCTGGCACAGCAGCCATAGCAGTAGACACGCTATTTCCTCTGCTCTCATGGCTGACCCAACAGACACAGCCGTGACATAGCAGTAATGCCACCCCTTTCTAGGTGGAGCTCACTATCCCTAGAGCACAAACAGCTTGTGACCAATCAGGTACCTCATGATGCGCATGTCCAGTGCTGTAAATGATCTCAGCTGTTACAGAGTCATTATTTATAAAATGTGGGGTGAGAGAGTCTGAACACACCATCTTGGCTAATTTACTCTCTCCTCACATGTGCCAACCCCTTGATCTCAGAACTGTGAGAAAAAAAAAAATTCTATTGTTTAAGCCACTCAGTTCATGTTACCTTGTGAGGGTAGGAAGAGCTGACTAGTAAACTCAGTGTCTGCCAAAAATCTCACCAGGGACCTTTGATAGAAAGGAAATAGGTTGCCTTTTCTTTCTCCAGGGGATCTTCCCAACCCAGGGATTGAACGTGGGCCTCCTGCATTGTAGGCAGATGCTTTTACTGTCTGAGCCACCAGGGAAGTCTTGGTAGAAGCTACTTGAAAGTAAATAAAAAACACAAAGTAATTCATTTGAAAGGGCCGCTAATAAAAATACATAAGATTAAAATATATATGGAATATATTTACATTTAAGAAATAATCTAATGTGTTTTAAAAATTCAATTTAAAGGAACCAAAACCATGGACAAATATGTTCCCTTTATCTGGCACATGCAAGTTCTTCTTTTCCCCTGTTAAGAGTATTTCTTTTATTTATTTCTTTTTTAGGGCTCTGTGGCTTATGTTTCCCAGCAGGCCTGGATTCAGAATTGCATTTTGCAAGAAAACATTCTCTTCGGCTCTGTCATGCAGAAGCAGCTTTATGAGAGAGTTTTGGAAGCCTGTGTTCTCCTTCCCGATTTGGAGCAGTTACCAAATGGAGATCAAACTGAGATTGGAGAAAAAGTAAGGAAAATATATTTTATCCCATGCAGGAATAACATGTCAGTCAGCTGCACTAATAAAACATCTATAGCCCTTTTCCTGAGGTCTTGAAGAGCTACACAACTATAATTTTTAAAAGTTATTGTGGAAGTCCTATGAAAGACATGGCAGTATTAAGGATGAACAATTATTTTTTATTGACTACTTGGAAAGCAGGTTAAAAATCAGCAGGAAATTTTGTTGTTAGTGTCTATAGAGGGGAAATGAAAGCCCACCACGTGGATCATCAACGCTTTGCCTTAGGTTCCGGCATAATGCTGTTCACTGTCTAACGAGGGGGTAGTAGTTTTGTTTCTTTGTGAATCTCTTGCGCACGAAGTCAAGCCTCGAGAGTAGCAGCAGAGCCCCGGTCTCCAGCGGTGGCACCAAGACCAGGTTCCAACAAAGCTCTGAGACGACGCTGTCACTATGTACCCGTTCCATGCTCACACATTTTTCCTTAGGAGGAGCTTGTTTCCCAGACGTCATATTCTTTGTTCTATTTGTTTTCATCGAGTTAATGAATATTGACTCTGGGAGTTGGTGATGGACAGGGAGGCCTGGCGTGCTGTGATTCATGGTGTCACAAAGAGTCGGACACGACTGAGCGACTGAACTGAACTGAGCTGAATGAATAGTTATCATGCTGCCCAGTGTTTTGTAGTTAAAAGCAAAACAAAATAAGATATCACAAGTCAAATAATGAATCCCGAGAGATTATCCCCAATCCTTGACTAAAATCCATTAATTAAACATGAATCCAAAAGCAGCCCCTGCCTACGATTCATATGTACTATGAAGATAAGTAAATAATCCTTAGTGTTTTGAATTTCTGAGAAGAGAGTTAGCATAATGTTGTTAAGCGTTTTTACCCTGACCTCTTATTATTTAATTGTCTTGTTATATAAATTGAAAACCATAAACAGAATTGTAGAAAGTGCCAGTATTTAAAACCTAGGATATACACTTTGCTGTACATCTGAAACCAACACAACATTGTAAATCATCTGTATTTCAATAAAATATAAAATCTAGGACAAGGTAGATCTTACCTTTTAACTAGACTGACACTGTTTTTATTCACAATCTGTTACTTGGCAGATGTATGTTTTCAAAGTGTTAAGTAGATTTAATTTTTTGCAGCCTCTGTGTTTTTTCTGGCATCTTCACTATCCCTCTAGGCAACAGCACCATAGCTAAAATTATACAGAAATGCGACTTCTTCAAACTTGTTAATACATGTTGAATATTTTGCTGATAAAGCCAGTCTTTAATAATATGAAATAGCTAACGCATGTGTGCATGCTCGGTCGCTTCAGTCATGTCCTACTCTTGGCGACCCTATTGTAGCCCAGCGGGCTACTCTGTCCATGGGATTCTCCAGGCAACAATACTGGAGTATGTTGCCATTCTCTTCTCCAGGGGATCTTCCCAATCCAGGGATCAAACCAGCGTCATTTATGTCTCTTACATTGGCAGGCAGGTTCTTTACCACTATTGCCACCTGGGAAGATAGAAATAGCTAATCGTATGTAACTAAAAAAATTACAGTGGAAAATTAAAACTATGAAGTATAGATTTAATATAGTCCTTGAGTGTTATTACCACTTTTAAATTCTGCTTTTTATATTTTATAATTAAATTTCTCCCAATCTGATGATGTACCTTAAAAATGTAATCGAATATTTCAGAAGGAAATCTGTTTACAGCTGTTTATGGTCCATGGGTTTGCAAAGAGTCAGACTCGACTTACCAACTAAAACAATGAGATGACAAAGATAATGAATGTGGGGTTCTCTTCACCTTTATTATCTTTTTCTTTGATGTAACTCAATTGAACACAAATATTTATTAATCTGTTATTTGCCCTTTTTCTACAGTGGAGTACATAAGGGTGAACAAGAGAGGTATCACTTTGTCTGCAAGGGATTGGAATCAACTGGATCTCTGCCAATGATGTTATCAATTGCCTTTACCAGTATTTATTTGGACACTATGTGCTGGGAGTGCAAGGATAAACTAGGTAGAAGTGGATAGGAGAATGAGATGCTGACATGAGTATTGCTATTTCTAGCAATGGATGAGTAAACAGAAAACTATAAGACAAGAAGGGAGGGAAGGAATCGCTTTACCTGAAACTCTGGGTAGAAGATTGATTTCAAAGAATACTTGCAGTGTGTAGCTTTTGAGTTGCAAAGGGAGGGTGTGGGTGCCCAAGCAGAGTGAACACTCTGTGCAGATAGGAAAAGGCAGGTTAGTCTGATTGTAGGTCAGTCACTGGAGGGCAGCATTGGGTGAGTGGTTGAAAGATGAGTTATTGCCACAATCTAAGTGTCTTGGATTTCTNGCTACTCTGTCCATGGGATTCTCCAGGCAACAATACTGGAGTATGTTGCCATTCTCTTCTCCAGGGGATCTTCCCAATCCAGGGATCAAACCAGCGTCATTTATGTCTCTTACATTGGCAGGCAGGTTCTTTACCACTATTGCCACCTGGGAAGATAGAAATAGCTAATCGTATGTAACTAAAAAAATTACAGTGGAAAATTAAAACTATGAAGTATAGATTTAATATAGTCCTTGAGTGTTATTACCACTTTTAAATTCTGCTTTTTATATTTTATAATTAAATTTCTCCCAATCTGATGATGTACCTTAAAAATGTAATCGAATATTTCAGAAGGAAATCTGTTTACAGCTGTTTATGGTCCATGGGTTTGCAAAGAGTCAGACTCGACTTACCAACTAAAACAATGAGATGACAAAGATAATGAATGTGGGGTTCTCTTCACCTTTATTATCTTTTTCTTTGATGTAACTCAATTGAACACAAATATTTATTAATCTGTTATTTGCCCTTTTTCTACAGTGGAGTACATAAGGGTGAACAAGAGAGGTATCACTTTGTCTGCAAGGGATTGGAATCAACTGGATCTCTGCCAATGATGTTATCAATTGCCTTTACCAGTATTTATTTGGACACTATGTGCTGGGAGTGCAAGGATAAACTAGGTAGAAGTGGATAGGAGAATGAGATGCTGACATGAGTATTGCTATTTCTAGCAATGGATGAGTAAACAGAAAACTATAAGACAAGAAGGGAGGGAAGGAATCGCTTTACCTGAAACTCTGGGTAGAAGATTGATTTCAAAGAATACTTGCAGTGTGTAGCTTTTGAGTTGCAAAGGGAGGGTGTGGGTGCCCAAGCAGAGTGAACACTCTGTGCAGATAGGAAAAGGCAGGCTAGTCTGATTGTAGGTCAGTCACTGGAGGGCAGCATTGGGTGAGTGGTTGAAAGATGAGTTATTGCCACAATCTAAGTGTCTTGGATTTCTGCTAAGGAATTTGCTGTTGCTCATGAATGATGACAAGAGAAAGATGTGGCTATCCAAGATTTTTAAGCAAGATGACGTAATTTCAGGATACATGATGACAAGTCAGAGGACGGATTAGAGAGAGAAGTGATTGAGTGAAAATAGCTAACGTGTATTAGATCTGTACTCAGTATTGGACTCATCCTAGATAGTTTAAGCTCATTAAATGCTCATGACAAACCCATGACTGGAGACTGTTACAATCACACATACTCACAGATATATGTATCATATTACTTTATATGTATTTTTTTGCTCTTGGCTCCTTTGCTAAAATATGACCTCCCCATGACAGAGACTCAGTTTCATTTATCATTAAATCCCAAGTGCTAGCATAGCTCTCCACCCTAAGAAGGAATGACAACATATTTCGGTATTCTTGCTGGGGAATTCCAAGGAGGGAAACAGGCTACAGTCCGTGGGGTCTCAAAGAGTCAGACATGACTGAGAGACTAGCACTTTCATATTCTTTAACAGCTCTCAGAATATGGTAAATATTTGCTGAGTAGAAGAAAGATGAAAAAGGCAAAGAAGCAATGACATTTTACAATTATAGGGCACTGGTTAAGTTCTGTGCTGCATGGAGAGCTTTTAAACCAGATCTGTAAACACTAAATATAAAATAAATCAAGTAAATTGGGCCTGGCCACAAAATTCTCCATACATAGCTGTACATGTCAATTCTAATTCTCACATAGAGTGATGTACATTCCTTATTCTTGCTTCTTAGAGTTGTACTTTTGCCAGCAAGACTTGTAGTACTCTTTCTACAGAAGGAAATAGGACATGTTGATTACTGCTTTGGTAATTTAGCTATTATTCTCAATTTCTTATATGTCAATTTAAAAATTATCAACAGTGTCAGTATACAAATGACAGCCAAAGAAAGCCTCCTTTAATATTCCACAGGCACAACCTCTCAGAGGTAAGGAACTGGACATTCTTTTCTCCATAACTGTTAGTATCTACTTTTTTAAAGCAAGCAGTTAAGAGAAAGCAGATTTATCTGTTAATTTACACAAATTAATGGCACTAGGAAATAGAGGCTTTTGGAATTTCAGGATGAAGAAAGGCTGAACTGTTAATCCTGGGCTATGACCTATCCCTGCTACAGGAGAGAATTTGGACATGACTGTGTGTTCCTGGGAGCTTCCCACTTGGCTCCATGGTAAAGAACCTACTTGCCAGTGCAGGAGACCTGGGTTAGATCCCTGGGTCGGAAAGGTCCCCTGGAGAAGGGAATGGCCACCCGCTCCAGTACTCTTGCCTGGAGAATCTCATGGACAGAGGAGCCTGGCAGGCTGCCGACCTTCCTGTCACAGAGTCAGACAGGACTGGAGCGACTGAGCACACGCTCGTGCATGCTTGTGTTCTTTGAGATTTACACGTTTTTCCTATTTTTTTTTCTCCTGCTTCATTTTCAGGGTGTAAACATAAGTGGTGGACAGAAGCATCGAGTGTGCCTGGCCAGAGCTGTCTACAGTGGGGCTGACATCTACCTCCTAGATGATCCCTTGTCTGCAGTTGATGTTCATGTTGCAAAGCAACTTTTTGAAAATGTGATTGGGTCCTCTGGCATGTTAAGGAACAAGGTAGCCGTAGCATCACGCATGCTTTTGTGAGGGAAGGGGAGAATAATCTACGTAGTACTGGGCCCTGAATTCTAATCCTTTATTTGTTGATTCAGAGTAGTCAAATTTCACATAAAGAATGGGATGATGTATTGCTCTTTCACAGACTTTAATGAATATTTGAAAGTTTACTCTGCTTATGTGATTATGACCTCATTGACTCATACTGTGTTCAAAGGTGATTTACACATCAAAAGGAGCGATTTAAGTTTAGCTGACCATTTTTTGGAAACATGGAATTTTCTTGTATGGCACTCTCGTGGAAAATAGTATTTATTGTTTTTTACTTAAAATTAGGTATTTTAAACATAACCTTAATAACAATCCAATTGTTTTGTGAAGGAACAAAGGAAAAAGGAATTAATATTTACCAAGTGCATATCATATTAGACACTAGTTCAATATGACTAATTTGACACTAAATTGGTTCATTTAGTTCTTATAGAAAGTCTCTGAGATAAGCATTATCAATACTCCTGTTTAATATATGAAGAAACTTGGAACTCAGAATGACTTGATACAGCTTGCCCAATTTAGGAACCACAGAATTTTTTTTTTTTGGCTGGGCTGGGTCTTCACTGCCGTGCGGGCTTTCTCTGGTTGTGGAGAGCAGGTCTCCTCTTTGGTTGTGGTGTACGGGCCTCTCGTTACGGGGGTTTCTCCTGTTGCAGAGCACAGGCTCTGTGGGCGGGGGTTTCAGCAGGTGCAGCACATGAGCTAAGAGTTGTGGTTCTCAAGTCTAGGCACAGGCTCAATAGCTGTGGTACGCACAGGCTTAGTTGCTCCACAGCATGTGGGGTCTTCCCGAATCAGGGGTGAAACCAATGTCTCCTGCATTGGCAGGTGGATTCTTTACCCCTGAACCACCAGGGAAACCTCAAGAACCACAGAGATTTTTAAAAGTCTCTCTGACTGCAGAGCCATATGCATGGATTCACAGTGTGTGCTTATAGATTTATTTATACAGAGAATTCTGGAAAAAGTAAATATATGTATGAGATGGCAAAATAAATATTTAAATAAATATTTAGGTAAATCACAGACAAATGTCTTTACTTATTGAAATGAACCCAAGATAAATCTTCTCATTCAATTTAGTGTATGTTATGCAATAATATGGAAAGATTTAAACATAAAGACTATGTGTTATAACTTAAACATGTTGTTGTAACACGACATGCATGCTAAGTTGCTTCAGTTGTGTCCAACTCTTTCCAGCGCCGTGGACTGTAGCCTGCCAGGCTTCTCTGTTCATGGGATTCTCCAGGCAAGAAAACCCACTAGAGTGGGTCGCCATGCCCTTCTCCAGGGCATCCTGCCAGGGCTCGAACCCAGGTCTCTTGCATTTCCTGCCTTGTTAGGCCAGTTCTTCACCAGTAGCACCACCTGGGAAGCCGCTTGTAACAGTACAGGACCTTCAAAAAAGGACACAAGAATGACAGTTATAAGACTGGTTTTAATTTGTTGTAAATTTGATCCATTCTTAATGAATGAAGAATACCTGAATTAATGGGATAAAACGTTTGCTGACTTTTTTTAAATTTTTGTCAAGTAGTGTATCATCATTCATTGTGAAATATTTATGTGCTATCTTAAACTGGTGCCTCCCAAGAATTATACTCTAAAATAGTAAAGACAAAAAATAATGATTGATGCTCTCTTTTTAAAATTTTATTTATTTATTTTTAGTTGTGCTAGGTCTTCATTGCTGTGCAGTCTTTTCTCTAGTTGCAATGCATGGGCCTTCTTATTGTGGTGGCCTCTCTTGTGGAGCGCAGACTCTAGGGTGATCAGGCTTTAGTAGCTGCGGCATGTGAGTGCAATAGCTGTGGTCCCCAGCTCTAGATCACAGGCTCAGTAGTTGGGGCTCATGGGCTTAGTTGCTCTTCCCTGACCAGGGATCGAACCCGTGTCCTACACGGGTGGATTTTTTTTACCACTGAGCCACCAGACTTGCCCTGAAGCTCTCTTTAAAATAGTTATTTTGACCATCTTTTGTTAACCCAGGGCTTCCCTGGTGGCTCAGAGGTTAAAGCGTCTGCCTGGAATGTGGGAGACCCGGATTCGATCCCTGGGTCGGGAAGATCCCCTGGAGAAGGAAATGGCAACCCACTCCAGTACTCTTGCCTGGAAAATCTCACGGAGGGAGGAGCCTGGTAGGCTACAGTCCATGGGGTCGCAAAGAGTTGGACAGGCCTGAGCGACTTCACTTTCACTTTGTTAACCCAAGGAATAAAATACTTTTTTTCAGACTCGAATTTTAGTGACCCACAACCTCACACTTCTACCACAGATGGATCTCATTGTTGTGATGGAAAGTGGCAGAGTAGCGCAAATGGGAACATACCCGGAAATTCTGTCTAAAGCCAAAAATCTCACGAACTTGCTTCAGGCCTTCAGTGAACAAGAAAAAGGTGAGGACACAATTAAAACGAAGCCTAAGACAGCGTGCTAACCCATTCTGAAAGGCCATTGATTGTCTGATTTCTTACTGTGCATTTTTCTTCATTCATGATTGTTAAGTCAGGAGCTGAACATCTTCCTTTCTCTAGAAAAGAAACAAATACTTTGGGATACATCAGCTAAAAATCAACCTCATATACGTTTTTTAAGCAAAATGTTATGCCCCAGGATCAGTTTGTTCATCTATGAAATAAGAGATTAGATAATTTATAAACTCTACTGCAAGTTTAGAATATAATGAGTCTAAACATTCTGCTTTCTTTTAAATTAGATTCATATCAAATAAATAACAAATCTTTAAAATATATTATTGCATGTTGTGGGAGAGAGACAGATGAAAAGAAAATCTAAAGAATGACAAAGGGGAATAATTGCTGTCTAACTTTTACAGAACAACAACTGAGTTTATTTACTACTAATTCTTATTTCTATAGTCCTAGCATTTTAAATTAAGATCCAAAGATGTTTGTATTAATGAAGCTGTTTGATCTTTATGTAATTAGGACACAAGGGTGTTTGAAATCTAGCATTAGTTTAATGTTCTAGAGATAGATCATTTTCTCAATCTGAAAACTTGTTGTGCCATTATCTCTTTTCCCAGCTATAGATGGTTTCTCATATAGACCACCGTCATGATCCTTGTGCTATACCTTTCCGGAACACCACTGAGAAATGACTGTAAAATCAGTGAACTATTTCAAAATTCCAGGCTAAAAAGATACATAGGGTTATGTCTTAGTATTTTCTGCATGAACTGTTATCTATTAATTCACTTTACATTTTACCTGGATGTAAAGGTCAGAAAGATATGAAACCAGTTCGTAATAGGATCAGTGCAATTTAGTATTTGAATGCCATGAAATAAAAAAAATTTTTAAAGCCATTTTGCTGGTTTTTTCTAAGCTAATACACATTGCTGCTAAGTCACTTCAGTCGTGTACAACTCTGTGCGACCCCATAGACGGCAGCCCACCAGGCTCCCCCATCCCTGGGATTCTCTAGGCAAGAATACTGGAGTGGGGTGCCACTGCCTTCTCCAATACACATTAGTTATGCACCACTGTTTTTTTATTCCTTATTTATACTCCTTTCTCAAATTGAAATGTTCTATATGTAGATGCATTCAGAAATATCTGATGCATCGTCAGATGGCTGTGGTCATTCTTAGTAAGAGAAGCGCCTTATCTTTTCTTAAAGGCTAGCAGTTTTGGAAATGAGCCCTTGCCTACTTGGTCAGGCTAAGTAATAACTTATGTTTAGTGTGTAGGAACGGGGAAGGCAATGGCACCCCACCCCAGTACTCTTGCCTGGAAAATCCAATGGACGGAGTAGCCTGGTGGGCTGCAGTCCATGGGGTCGCTAACAGTCGGACAGACTGAGCGACTTCACTTTCACTTTTCTCTTTCATGCATTGGAGAAGGAAATGGCAACCCACTCCAGTATTCTTGCCTGGAGAATCCCAGGGATGGGGGAGCCTGGTGGGCTGCCGTCTATGGGGTCACACAGAGTCGGACACGACTGAAGTGACTTAGCAGCAGCAGCAGTGTGTAGGAAAGGCAGGTCTATGAGTATCTCTGGGGGCTAGAATGAGGATGCAGTCTGTCATTGTCTCTGTCCCCAGCACTTAGCTAGCCTCATGCTAGGCACTCCATAACTGGTAAACAGATGAATTTGCCTTCATTGTTTCTACCAAAAGTATGTCTCTTCAGAGTTAATAGAATGATTTGTAATGAGCCAGTATTGCTATTTATTGCTATGAGCCAGTATTGCTATTTATTTTAAAGATCACATGAAATATAAGTTACCTTACCTTGGGAAATATAGCTTTAAAAGCAGGTAATATGTAAGTTTTAAGTTCAATATTTAATTGACCATAAAATATGGAACACACTTTTGAAAGCTGTGGCTCTTGTTTAAGTCTCCAGTTTTGGAAAAAAACATCATTCCTTCCCAGCACTGATAAAGCTTCTTAAGTACACAAGTCCTCTGCGATAACAAGCAGAAAATATTCTTGAAGCTGGGCTGACATTAATAGATGTTACAATGTCACCATCAGAAATATGCCATAATTAGAAAAATGTAAATGGAACTTTTTTCTAATTACTTCAATATTGTGTGTTCTCTGTTCAGAAAGGTGGTGATTAGAGATCATTTTTATACTGGAAATAGAATATGTTTTCCAAAGTGAATATTTCTGGGATTTTGATTTTTTGGATGCTGAGTAAAAAATACATGAAAGCTTTTAAAAAGCTTTTAAAAAGCATGATAAAAAGCTAGATAGATAGATATATGTAAAAGGTCAGCCATATATATTGTCATTTTATTACTGATCACACAGAACAGGGCAAAAAATAGGTTAACTGATGTAAAATTGATAAAGCATCCCACCAAACAACTTCAAATCTAATTACAGTTAGTGTCACATTCCTGCAGTTATTTCTCTTGGACTTGGGCCAGCTGTGTCCAGTCCTTTACTATGTCCCTGCTCTGCCTTTCCTCACTGCTGATGACCCAGACACTTGTTTTTCTTTTCCTATCATTCACCCTCTCACTACCAGAGCTGAAGACAGATAAATAGAGTTTATGGGCTTCCCTCATAGCTCAGCTGGTAAAAGAATCTTCCTGCAATGCAGGAGACCCCGGTTCAATCCTGAGTCAGGAAGATCCACTGCAGAAGGGATAGGCTACCCACTCCAATATTCTTGGACTTCCCTTGTGGCTCAGCTGGTAAAGAAACCTCCTGCAATGTGGGAGACCTGAGTTCAATCCCTGGGTTGGGAAGATCCCCTGGAGAAGGGAAAGTCTACCCACTCCAGTATTCTGACTTGGAAAATTCGTAGACTGTGTAGTCCATGGGGTTGCAAAAAGTTGGACACGACTGAGCGACTTTCACTTTCTTTCAAGTAGAGTTTAAATTATTATTTGGTTTGGATACATCAGATCTCTAAAAATCCATCCAGCTCTGAAAAGTCTACAAGTCTCACCTCATGGGCATATTATAAAACAGAATCAATCAGGAGTGAGAGAAGACTTTATCAAAAGAGATATGAAAAATAAAAGCCAAAAGTATGAAATACAAAGGTAAATTTACATATTTATATTTAGAAGTTTAGGCTCTTATTCATACTAATAATACTTATGATAGCTAGGATGTCTTGGGTATTAATTTTGTCAGTATATTCACAAATGTTTTGCTTAAATCTCCCCCAAAACCTCCTGAGGCTGCATAGTCCTGATTTTACAAAGAGAATATGTATCTTGCACAAGTTAAGACAGATGATAAATTGCAGAATTTAAATCCATCGCTGCCTCTGTTTCATGCCCGAGGCCAATCAAGCTCTTAAACATTATATCAAACTTGTAGGAACAAGCCCATTGACTTAGAGTGAAAGACAGGAAGGAGTGTGTCGACCTTTCTCTCTCTCTCTCTCTCCCTGTTTGTCTCTTTGACAACTTTGGGTTTTAAGCAAGTCATTTGTCCTGAATTTTACTTTCCCTGAAAAATATGGGTAAGCTTACCTATTCTATTCTCTTTATCTTATCAGGTCATTCTGATGCTCAAATTGTTCAATGTATGTGAACATATTCTGTAAATTGTAAATACGTAAATTTAAATGTTTATCAGTATCACCTATGAAGATGAAAATGTGCCTTAGGCAGAAGAGGCTACAACATCCTCCGATTTTCATTCTTTGAGACATGGAATTCTATGTTTCACAGAGGTACTTGATGCAAATCAGATGCTTCCTTTAAGGGCCAGATGTTTATTTCTAGAAATAAAAAGCATAGGACGCATGTAGAGAGCTCAGACATCTCCAATTCCTTCCTTTTAAAAATAAGAAGTCTGAAATTCAAGTATTATACTGTGAAAAAAAGACAAAAGTCTGCCGAACTCGAGATGTTTCCCATGGAATTCACTAACAGCAGTTTGCACCTCGGGGCTTCTTCAGTGGCTTAGCTCATAAAAACCCTGCTTGGAGTTTAGGAGATGCAAGAGACCAGGAATAGATACCTGGGTTAGGATGATCCTCTAGAGAAGGAAGGGGCAACCCCCTCCAGTATTACTGCCTGGGAAATCCCGTGGACAGAGGAGCCTGGCGGGCTACAGTCCATGGAGTGTCAAAGAGCTGGACACGATTGAGTGCACATTCATACACATGCAACTTGAACCTTATTCTTGTAGTTCTAGATGTGTGACTTTGATTTGCGTAACCTGCTTTACTTCTCTGTACTTTTTATCTGTAAAATAAGGATAATTGTAGGATCTTCCTCACAGGGTTACTTTTGAAACATAAGGGTTAAAATATGTAAAACATTTAGAATATTGCTGACACATAGGAAGCTGTTGTTAATATTACTGACATTAGTAAGAACAAGATAGAGATTTGGGGAATTTACATTGTATTTTCTTAACAATTTTCACCATAATAGCGTTTTACAATAATAAGACTTGATGATATTCCATTTTTCTTTTAAAGCAAGAAAATCATTCCACTTTGGCAAATATTAAACCCTTCTGTGGAAGAGCCAAAACAACTTAGCACTCTCTCTAATGTCTAAGAAAGAATTTTCTGTAGGCTTTTTCATTATAGAATCTTAGTTTTATCAAGACATTACAGGACATTTTAGATGAGGGGGAAATCCCAGGGAAAATGTAAGGGCTCCAGTATACCTGTGAATCCAAAACACAAAGAATACTCTAATTTGTATAATCTTTCATGATATTTCTATTTTGTGCATTGGTTGCCTTTATGGATATAAAAGCACTCACCATCTTCTTCCCCAGCTCATGCTTTAAAGCAAGTCAGTGTAATCGACTCCAGAACTGTACTGAAAAACGAAATCCTGGTGCAAAATGCTAGGTGAGTATTAAGGACAATACTAGACTCTTGGGGATTATAGACTAATTAATTACATTTTTAGCATTTAAAATGTATGCTATAAAAAGGGTCTATATGTTATGATGGATATAAAATGTACTTAGTGGTTTCCACATTTTAAACCGTAAGTTACCTGCTTGTGTCAAAGTATTTAAGTGAGATGTATCTGACTTAGTTTGGGAAACATAGTAAGTCTTAGTAATTGCTAGTCAAATTCTACTAGAAGAAATCTACTCTGATTTGTGCACGTAAGTGCTAATAATATCCCCCAAATGAATCTATTTAGAAAAATGAGAGGAAGGAAGGGAGAGAAGGAAGGAGAGAGGAAAGAATAAGAGAAAGTGAAGGAGAAAAAAATAATAATAAAACTCTGACTCTGATTTAATTGTTATATTATACTTATTTTTCCCTTTTGTAAATAGCTAAAATGAGCAGTGATTGAAGAAAATTAACCTAATCAGCTATTTGCCCTAATTCTACCCCCAACAGTTGCAAAGAAGAGATTGAAAGAAAGAATAGTAATGAGTCATTTAAAAATAAACAGCTAGAATTACTGAAAGCTGCTTTGTGTCAAAGTTGCTAATGTTGAGAGCTGGGATGAACTACAGAGAAGTGAATACTTCAGAATCTAATAGCTCAGAATTTTGTAGTTTCAACCTTGAATTGTTTTAAAGGATTGATTGTCCTATGAATGTGTGTATGTTACAGAGGCTGCACATTGGAGCTCTGTTTGTATACCAGGTTTAGATGAGTAGGTAAACTAAATTGTTCCTCTTTGATCCTAAAGACCTTGGGCTGCTTCTTTTTTTGGCTAGGTATTGTCATCCAGTCTCTTGACTTTAGTTACCTTTACTGCAAGTTTATATCTCCAGCCCAACCTGTCCTCTGAACCCCAGTGGTGGACCTTCCTCTTTGACATCTAATCTCAGCTCATGGCAACACTGTTCTTCCGATTACTTAGATAAAAATATCTTGCAATCACCCTTGACCTCTTTTTCCACATCCAATCCATCATCAAATCCCCATTGGCTCTATCTTCAAAGTATATCGAATAACCCAGAATCCAAACACTACTCATCAATTTCACAGCTACCCTTTGTCCAAATCACTATCATTTCTCACTTGAATTATTGTAATTGTCTTCTTATGAGTCTTCCTGCCAACAACCTGTCCCTGTACTGTCTGTTCACAACATACATCAAATTGTTTGTTTCACAGATATGAGTCAGATCATATCCGTCTTCTGTCCCAAATCTCCAAAGATTCACATCTCAGAGTGAAATCTCAAGTCTTTACAAGGGCCTGTTAAGGGCTTCCCAGGTGGTGCTAGTGGTAAATAACCACCTGCCAGTGCAGGTAGATGTAAGAGATGTGGGTTCCATCCTGAGTCAGGACGATCCCCTGGAGGAGGGCATGGCAACCCACTCCAGTATTCTTGCCTGGAGAATCCCACAGACAGAGGAGCTTGGCAAGCTACAGTCCGCGGGGTCACAAAGAGTCAGACACAACTGAAGCAATTTAGCACGCACATATGCTTAAAGCCTTGGAGGACCTGAACCTGTTTATCTTTTTTTATCTCAGAACCTCCTAAAGCTCATTTCACTATTCTATTCCAGCAGCCCTGACTCTGCTGTTCCTGTGCAATCAGACATGCTCCTACCCTTGGATCCCACTGGTTAAAGCATTTTTCTCCCAGATATCCACATGGCTTATGTTCTCCCACCTTCTGCAAGTCTTTCCTCAAGTGTTACCTCATCAATGAAGACTTGTCCAACCCCCCTATTTTATATCACAATATTTCCTATCCCTTCTGTGCTTTTCTCCCCATAATTTTTATTAATTACCTGCATAGTAGAAAATGTATTTGCTTGTATTTTGTCTTTTACTTCTAGGTTTTAAGCTTTATAAGAGCAGGAATTTTTGTCTTTTTGTTCTCTGTTACTGCCATCTAAATAACACATTTCAACTAAACACTCAATACTTGTAACCTGGTGTTCAATAAGCATTTTGAATGGATGAATAAATAACTAGAGACTGAAAGAACACCCAGGGAACTTTAAGCTATCATTTTATTTTTTCTTACCATTATAACAGTGTTTCATTTATATGAGTGCAATTTTTAAGGGTCTCCAAGAAAAGCAAATCCACTGAAGCAGAAACACTGAAGCAGACTTTGAAATTTGTGTGCTGTGGCATTTGTACACATCTCTGAATCACAGTTTTCATTTGTGTATAGTCTCACCATACACTCAACAAGTAGCTTGCTTTAAAGCTTATAAGTGAAAAAGTTATAATTATTGTTGTAAACATAATCATACCCTTTCCTCTATAATAAATCACTTTCCTTGTTTATAAGTCATCTTTGCTGCTGCTGCTAAGTCACTTCAGTCATGTCCGACTCTGTGTGACCCCAGAGATGGCAGCCCACCAGGCTCCCCCGTCCCTGGGATTCTCCAGGCAAGAACACTGGGGTGGGTTGCCATTTCCTTCTCCAATGCATGAAAGTGAAAAGTAAAAGTGAAGTCGCTCAGTCGTGTATGACCCTCAGCGACCCCATGGACTGCAGCCCACCAGGCTCCTCCGTCCATGGGATTTTCCAGGCAAGATTACTGGAGTGGGGTGCCGTTGCCTTCTCCGAAGTCATCTTTAGTTATATCTAAACTGAACCTCTCAAAGGTTCGGTGGACCACTTCTGCAAAATTTTTCCTTAAAAAAAGAACCCCAGTCCTTACGGAGGTGTGTCTACAAATTTGTTTTCTAAACGTTTATCAAGTTATGGAGGCTCAAACAGAAACCAGCTTGCCGAAAGTTACTTCGTCAGTAAAGATTACATCAAAAAGATTACCTCATTCTACTGTGGTACACTGATGTCAACACAGTCTGGCCTCAAACTTACTTTTTAATTACTAAAAGTAATTAAAAGTGACAAAAGTGTTATTGAAGGTCCCTGAATCCTCCATACCATTTTTATGTTGTCTGTGAAAGATCAGAGACTTATTTTCATTTCTCCAAAATATGTGCATTTCTTTACATACTTCCATGTGTTTCCTACTTTATGACTTTTATACAATCCCTAGTCTAGCTTTCGTTTTTTAAATCTGCTTTACTTTTTGGTAAGATAACATTATATAGAGAAAATTTTCCTGACTTTCAACCTAACTTGTATTTCTTAAACGTACTCAGTTATTTCCAATTCGTGCAGAATTAAGATAGACTAGAGATTGGAAGATACAAGGAAGTAATAGCAACAACAAAGACTCTCTACAGGGGGATGTACTGAGATAGAACAATGAATCTTCCTTGTGGAAGGATTCTCAGGAAAACTGACTACCCATCAAGAGAAAAGGTGTAAAGGAATGTGGACCGAATAATGTTTGAGAGTCTCTCCTTTTGAAATTTAAGAATTAGAATTGCTTTATGACATTAGTTTTGTTTTCAAATAGGGACTAAAATAATTGGAACTGTTATCAACATTTTATTCTTCATTTTGTGGTTTAATTTTGTATGGTATATATTAATTATTTTATTTCCTTAAAATCCTTATTACTATCTTCCTTGAATAAAATAAACTGGAAATGCAATTTTAGTATCTAGACTGCCCCCTTCTGGCTTTCATGTCAGACTCTATTAATCACTTTAATCCTCCCATACATACTCCATACTTTACAACTGTATGCTCAGTTCAGGGATAATGGTTTCTGTATGTTAATTTTATATATTTTATACAAAAATATGCAGACAGGTATTGTGCCAACTTTCCCAAGGGTTTCTGAAGGACAGAACAAGACTCATTTTTAAAACTTCTCTACCAGCACAAAATAATTTGCTCTTTTAAAATTCAAATAAAACCTGTTATTCACAACAAAATGCCCAGGATCAAATGCAGTATTTTTGTGGAAAAAGAATAATTAACATTGTAGTTTGGAAAAACTGAAACTTTTTGTGTAGTGCTCGTTAAATTATCGGTCTTTGTTAGTTATGTCTAATTAGGATACTTTAATTCCCTTTTAACAGTTGGGTTTCATAGCATTTTATATCCCACTACATTAAGAATTAATTTTTTGGCTTGACACCAATGCTAAATTTGCTTATCCAAACAGAAGCCATGCCAAGGGCTTGAAGGATGATGACAGTAATTAACCCAAATCATATACCAGGAGCTATTCCAATGAAAGTGTCTGTTAAATAGTGTATCTTTTTTTCTGATGGTGAAACTGATCTGGCAAAGGGCATGTATCATGACCTCCCACAGAATGTTTCTTGATAGAAATGCCAAAGATGGGCAGAGAAAAACTACTAAACTGATCAAATAGCCGTTTCTTATTCTGATAAACAGAATAGGAAGCATGGAGAAATGGGGGCATGCATATACCTCAGCTCAGAATTTCTAGAGGTCAGTTTGATATTTCATATATCAAATGACTTAAAATTTAGTGTGTATTATGCTCCTATGTCCCTACAAGGGACCACGAGAGATGTATAAACAGAAAGAGCATTATAGCAATAATGAAGTAGGAAAAATCTGCAACAGGCATACGTTTTGATTTTGTTAAGTCTTAATTTAGTAAATAGATAAACTCTTATGTTGCCATATGACAGAATAAAATGATATTATAGAATGATATTTGAGGTTGATTATATTTGTTGTTGTTCAGTCACTCAATCGTGTCTGACTTTTTGCGGCCCCATGGACTACAGCAGGCCAGGCTTCCCTGTCCTTCACCATCTCCTGGAGCCTGATTAAACTCATGTCCACTGAGTTGGTGATGCCATCCAATCATCTCATCCTCTGTCATCCCCTTCAATTTTTTCCCAGCATCAGGGTCTTTTCGAATGAGTCGGCTTTTACTCCTGCCTTCAATTTTTTCCCAGCATCAGGGTCTTTTCGAATGAGTCGGCTTTTCATATCAGGTGGCCAAAGTATGGGAGCTTCAGCTTCAGCATCAGTCCTTCCAATGAATATTCAGTGTTGATTTCCTTTAGGATTGACTGGTTTGATCTTCTTGCTGTCCAAGGGACTCTCAAGAGTCTTCTCCAATACCACAGTTCAAAAACATCAGTATTTTGGCCCTCAGCCTTCTGTATGTTCCAACTTTCACATTCATACATGACTACTGGAAAAGCCATAGCTTTGACTGTACAGACCTTTGTTGGCAAAGGTCTGTACCTTTGTACAAATGTCTCTGCATTTTATATTGAGTTGCAAAGACTATGTGTACATTTTTAAAAAAAAGTAAGACTGGTTATGGAGCAACATTTGAATTATGACACCACACATATTGGAGGAGGAAATAGAAACCCACTCCAGTGTTCTTTCCTGGAGAACCTCATGGACAGAGGAGCCTAGCAGGCTACAGTCCATGGGGTCACAAAGAGTCAGACATGACTGAGAGACTCACCCACATACACCACACATAAAGACTCTAGCAGCACTCACAAGCACCTTAGTACCAAATATCTTTGGAATATTAGCATTATGAGTATTTTTCTTTGGCTTCTATTCCTCTGTTTTCTTTCTTCTCTCTCCTCTTTTGTTCTTGTTCTTCTTCGTGCTATTCGGTATTTTCCAAATATTTCTTCAGCAATACAATTCCAGAAGAATTGACAGCTCCATGATGATGGTTGGAAATGTGTCAAGATTGAGACAGAGGAAGTGTTTTGGCCAGAGTAAGCTTTAGAAGAGGTAAGAAATAACTGGTTCCGTGCAGGGTGATTGAGATGAACAAGTAGAGATGAAGCAGATGGCAAGCAGGCTTTTTAGTGTATGCATCTGGAGCTCAGAAAAGAGGTTTGGACTTGAGAACTCCATTTGAGAGTCACCAACAGAGAAGAAGTTTGTTGAAAGTGGGGATGGAGGAGATTGCTCAGAAGAGGAGCATACAAAAGGAATAATGACTAGAGCTGAGTGTCATGAAATATAAATGTTAAAAGAAGACAAAGAAACTAATGGAAACCCAAACAGGTGGAAGAAAACACAAAAGTATGATGGTAAGGAAGTAAAAGGAAACATATCTTAAACAAGGGGATGATGAATGATGTTAATTTCTATGAAGAGTTTAGGTGAGATAATTTTCAAAGTATTCTTGGGATAAAGTACAATTGTACTTTCTTTATCAAGGCCCCACTGATGGAAACCCTTTCAGCCAGCTGTTGGAAAGTTCAAGGAGGAAAAAAAAAAAAAAAGGTGGTTTGGCAGAAAAATATTAGGCTACAGAAGGAAGGCAGGAAGTAAGAGGGTAACTGGACATAGGAATGAGGGTGGAATCATTTTTGTGGTGATGGTATTAATTATAAGATGAGAAAAATGTGTAGTTCTCTGTGGGCTGATGGGAAAGAAATGCTTGCAAGGAAGATGAAGAGTAAAAAAGAGAGAACAATGGAGGGTCTTAAAATTTGCCTTACGATAAAATGATCCCTCGCATCATTCTTTTAAAGATAGGTTTACCAGAGGGGGAATCTTACAATCTGCATTTTTATCAAGCACTGTCAAGTGACTCATCAGCAGGAAAGTATGGAAACAATTATAGTTAATAAATGTATTTTGAGGAAATGGGCGGAATGTGATTTGGATCATAACGTTATCCTTGGGCCTGAGGAGAGAACTATCTTTGCTTTTTATAGCAGAGAGTCAGAAAAGGCAGAGAGAAGATGCAGGTAAATGTAGAACTGTGGCGACTGACTTCCCTGTCTGTTGACTTTCTCCATCAGATAGCATGTGAAGGCCCCTTCTGAGAGATGCAAGAATTTCTAGGCACTACTCAAGTTTCTGGTCTCTCTTACCTGTATGCCTTTGGCTGTATTTGATGTTGGCACTGTCTACCCTGCCCTGCCTCTCCTAGAGGTGTTGCCAGTGTCCTTTTCTTTACTGCCTGTGCTTTTGGAGTCTCTGGTGCCGTGGTGCTGATGGTGTTGCTGCTGTCACTGACATCATGGCCAGGGTACAAGGATATCCGGTACCCCTGATGTGTCTGGGGTGACCTAAGTGGCAGTCTCTGCTACTGTGGTGGGCACAGGGGAGTGTAGGGGGCCCTGGTCACCTCCGCCTGTTGGGTTGTCGGTTTGCTCACTGTGCTATCACTGTGGGTGGTGGAGGGGGCAGAATCATGGGCATCCCCATGGAAGTGAGGTAATGGGCCCTACCCACACTGCTGCCCCACTCCCTGTGGCTGTGGGCAGCTCTGTAACTGGGGCTAGAGTCATGTGTGCCACCTCCTCTGCTGCTGCTGGGGTCTCTGGAGCTGTGGGCTCAAGGCATCACTGCAGGAGGCCTGGAACTGTGGGAGCCACCTCTGTTCTCCTTGTTCCACTTCTTCTATATGTTCTGATACAGGCATTATTATATTTCTCACACAGGGAGATGTATGAATCTCTCTGGAACCTGGTGTGTTGGACAGAGGACACTTTGCTGAGTTATGGGTGTTTTACTAGCTGCACATTGAAGAGGAGAGAGAAAAGGAGAGTCTCCTATTATCAAGATGTTGACATCATCCTATGCAAGTTTTAAATCCATGATACTGACAACTTGGATAACTAACAAAATGAGGTTGTAGTCTATTATCAGTTATTGAGGGGTGGTAGGGTTACTGGTAGCATATTCAAAAGCAGAGACATTACTTTGCTGACTAAGGTCCATCTAGTCAAGGCTATGGTTTTTTTGTAGCCGCAGCAGCAGCATGACATTCTGAAGTAGCACTCCACAGATAGGGAGGAAGTATGATCAGGACTGACTTGTGAGTTCTAATGTTGAAGCTTAATAGAAGGAAAAGGAAAACTATTAAAGTTTACAATATCACCACCATTTGGGTGAAATGTAATCATGGAGTACAGGCTGAACAATGAAAAGATTCAAGACAAGACATAGGTGTGCTTAGTCCTGAGAGTTTTCCTGAATGTGGGACTGTTGATTTTAAAACCAGGAAGATTCCAGGTAAACCAGGATCATTGATCATCCTAAGGAGCATGGATGATATAAAGTTGTGTTTATAAACTGAAATTCTCGATAGAATTAGAACCAAATATAGTGAGACTAGCCGAAGAATTGATGCTTTTGAACTGTGGTGTTGGAGAAGACTCTTGAGAGTCCCTTGGACTCCAAGGAGATCCAACCAGTCCATTCTAAAGGAGATCAACCCTGGGATTTCTTTGGAAGGAATGATGCTAAAGCTGAAACTCCAGTACTTTGGCCACCTCATGAGAAGAGTTGACTCATTGGAAAAGACTCTGATGCTGGGAGGGATTGGGGGCAGGAGGAGAAGGGGACGACAGAGGATGAGATGACTGGATGGCATCACGGACTTGATGGAAGTGAGTCTGAGTGAACTCCGGGAGATGGTGATGAACTGGGAGGCCTGGCGTGCTGCGATTCATGGGGTCGCAAAGAGTCGGACACGACTGAGCGACTGAACTGAACTGAACTGAATGTACAATTTAGAAATAGAAGAGGCTACATTATGGCCAGAGGCTGGAATAATTAGAGTTGGGTTTTCAAAGATGGATTAGTTCCAGGTAATAAGATTCATGGTTTATGGTCATGAAAGCTGATGGCGAATGTAGCATGCGGCTGACAGACTCTGAGAGCATGAAGGTCATGAAGCTGAGAAGAGATCGAGCTTAATGCAGATGTCCTTGTCAGCTATGCCATCCCCCAGAATGGTGGCAGAATGAAGTGGCATGAACTAGCTTCATGCTAGTCTTCTGGTAGGACAGGAGGCAAGGACCCGAGGAGGCACAGATTATGGTCCAGCCAGATGGAATTAGCTTAAACGATCTAGAAGTTCGGCCCAAGTTTGCAGGATAATTTTCTAGAAGAAACAGTGGAAAAATCAGGCAGTATGGAAGAATAACCAATTTCCCTTCCAGAAGATTAAAGAAACAAAGTTATTATCAAGGCAAGTCAGATTGCTGTTAATGAAGCAGACGAATATGTAAAAAAAATGGATTGAGAATGTATAACTTTTAAAAAATGTTTGGTTGATCTAAAAATCTAAAGGAAACAAAGAATGTTGTCTTGTTTTATCAGGCCCTTATTGGATCAAAGGAAACAGTTCTCAGTGAGAAAAGAAAAGATTCCTGTTGGTGGGGTGAGTACCAGAATAACTAGTGTTATTTGTTACTAACCACTCCAATGTAAGCATTATTAACAAATACCATCTATTTTTTATTGAATTGAAGGGAGTTGCTATATAATATTTTGAAGAAATTAAATGAGCTATCGGACATTAGAGTGATGTTTAATTATTTAGCTATGTATATTTAGCTATGTATACTCTTATTTACTAAAGACATTTAGCTGTGTATATTTCACTGTGTATATTCTTGTTAGTGATCGTAACTAACATTATTTGAGCATTTATTTTAAAGCCTTCAGGACTGTGCAGGTACTTTGCTTGTACTTATAAGGTGGCTACTATTATTATTCTAATTTATAAATGAGTAATCTGAGGATTAGAGGAGTTAGCAACATGAATCAAGGTCATAAAGCTTAGAATATATCACAGTAGGTTTAAATCTAGCTTTTAGTGTGACTTTTAATTACAGTAATTTATCATTTTTTAAAAACAATTTTGCTTTTAGGTGAAGTTTTCAGCCATTCTGAAGTATCTTCAAGCCTTCGGCTGGCTCTGGGTGTGGCTGAATGTGGCCACTTGCCTAGGGCAGAATTTGGTGGGAACTGGACAGAATCTCTGGCTTAGTGCCTGGGCAAAAGAAGCGAAGCACATGAATGATTTCACAGAATGGAAGCAAATAAGAAGCAATAAATTAAGCATCTATGGATTACTGGGATTAATGCAAGGTGCTTTTTTTTTAAGTTGCTTTTGTTTCCTTTTTCTAACCTAACTGATCTGGATACAATCGTAAGGCATGTTTGTTTGTTTGTTTGTTTTAAATCTATGTCATAATATTCAGATACTTTGGGATAATTCAAATGCAAATATTTTTAATTCACAAGATTTGAGAGAGTACACAGAAACTTGTATGTGTCAGCTACATAACCCATATTAAAAATTTGTCTCATTTAATCTTGCCAATAAGTATTTAGAAAGGTATCATTATCCCCATTTTATAGCTGAGAAAATGGAGGTTTATCTGTTAAGTCATTCAGGACTCAAATTCTTGACTACATGGCCATTCACCGGATGTGGGATGCTTATGACTGATGTGAAGATCAGTAAGTGAGTCTGTTAAAAACTGCATTGTAAATAAAGTGTAATACTACACGGCAAGCAATATTTGTATAATATTAAAAGATGACACTGGGAGGATTTAGAGCAGGGGAAAGCTATATTTGATTGAGAGATTAAGATAATTCTCAAGGCATAGTTGGCATTTGAGGCGACACTGAAAAGATGGATTGAGTTTTGTCAGATCACAGAGAAGGGAAGGTGAGAGATCCAGAGAAAGATGTTCATAAAGATGGATAGGAAAGGTGAGGGGATCTAGGCAGAGCTGAGGATGCCAGTGTGAGTCATCTTCAGGTAACTGATGGAGCAGGAGAGGAAGTGGAGGTAGAAAGGTAATATGGAAATGTGTTAAAGATGATGGTTGGAAAGGCAAGTGGAAAACTATGAGAACTGGGGAAAAAGAAATGACAGAATTTGGAGTTATTTTTCAGAATATGAAAAAACTTGGCGTGTTTATAAAACAGATGGATTTTTATTGGAGGAACTAAACTCAGAGACCAGGGAGAAGTTAGGATCCGTAGGGATAAAAATAACCAAGTATTTTCAGGTGTCTAAATGAGAGATACTCTAGTACAAAAAAATCTCTTATCTGATCCATCTCCTTGTCACCCAAAGCATCTAGGAAGGGTCAGAGAATTGCAGTGGGGTTGGAGAAAACGGATGGATAGGAAAGACATTGCAGTGAAAAGATATATAAAATTTGTGTGGGTAAGAAGGGCGCATCACTTGAGATTTTGAAGTTCGAGTAATTGGGAAAACAATGAAGACGAAAATAAAGAAACCAGTGGGGAAGAGTCTTAAGTGATAGAACAGAGAAATTATGAATTCAGTTTAGAACACATTTACTGGGAAGTGTGGATATATTTTTCTGCTGCTTCCCCCCACCCCCAGTAAGCAAAGTAGATTCACACTGTCCTTCAAAGAAGTTAAGTGATTTGAAAGAGTAAGAAGAAAGATTCTCAAAAGTACAGAACCATTAAAGAAAAGGTTTTTTAAATTGGAGACAATCTTTGTTTATTTATAAGGAGAAAAGCGGATAAAGTGAAGGAGAATGATAACATTAAATAAGAAATAACAAATCAGCTACATGAAAATCTTGCTATCTAAGGATATGCATAAGGGAAAACAGAAAGAATACATACTTTTGGTAACAGAAAATGAGGATAACATTTAAAAGTATGTGACTCAAGACCTTGCTTTGTTTTCTCCTCTCCCATCGTATTTTTTGTTATGTCACCATCAGTTCAGTTCAGTCATTCAGTCGTGTCCGACTCTTTGTGACCCCATGAATCACAGCACTCCAGGCCTCCCTGTCCGTCACCAACTCCTGGAGTTTACCCAGATTCATGTCCATCGAGTCGGTGATGCTATCCAACCATCTCATCCTCTGTCGTCCCCTTCTCCTCCTGCCCCCAATCCCTCCCAGCATCAGGGTCTTTTCCAATGAGTCAGCTCTTCGCATGAGGTGGCCAAAGTACTGGAGTTTCAGCTTTAGCATAAATCCATCTCCTTTAGGATGGACTGGTTGGACTGCCTTGGTACTACCTATAAGTATCTCCATCGGACAGTAAACAAATATTTTGAGGCAAATTTATTTTTGTTTTGTCATTCTGTTACATTCATTGGGAAAAGAGTTGTTTGTTAATAACTAAATGAGATTCAGGGACTTAGAATGTGCTTGGTTCTAAACCAGTGAGTCAAGTTTATTGGCTCATAATTTGCAAGTCAATGAGGTCAAGGTAGATTTAGAGATATATCAATAGAATGCTGAGCAGCAAAAGAAATATCCCATAGACATCTCTATACCTATGTCTATCATCATATATAGGAGAGTTAAACTCTTACCAACCTAGTGAGCTCATGTTGCAGTTTTAAGGGAGATTCAGTATCCTTTGGAGAATATTTTAAGTGACCAGATACTGTTATTTTTCTATACTAGGCAAGGTGTGCAAGTTTAGTATTCAAAATTTTACTCATTTACTTTAACCGTCAGGAGGTATAAAAAGTATTTCATAATGAAAGTAACAGATTATATACAATTTAATCAAAAAGATTTTTTCATGACTGGATTTTTATTTTTTACATTTAAAAATTTAAAGTTTTGTCTTATTATTACATGTAATTGCGTTATAACCTTTAAATATATTTCATAAGAAATGAAACTCTATATAATTTCTGATTTTATTAGTGGTCCACACCTGCATCCTCTGGAACCTGATTCAATCAAAAGCAGGCTGTATTCACTGATATCATAAAAGCTTACATTAACTTTTGAGCTTTAAAGCATAAATAGCACTTTCACATGTTAATACCAGAAGCCTGCTATGAATAACATAGAAGGCTAACATTCAAACAAAGCTAGAGTAGTGAAGCAGAAAATACTGCACCTATATTTTATAACAATAATAACGATCCTACCTTATCTTCTGAAAAAGAAATAGCCCTAAACATTTTATTTCTGGCTCTCAGCTATGTGCTGCATCTCTGAAACACTCTGGACATCTCTAATCTATTGTGTTTTATGCCCCCTTGCTAGGAACTTCCTTTTCCAACCCAATGTGTAAAATATAGACGCCTTATTTTCAACGTGTAGTATTTAAGGAGTACACTGCTACTCCCTGTTTGAGATGAATGAGTGGATCATTTACTTTACTTACCTCACAAAATTCCGCTGAAATGACAGTGAACAAATCCGAAAGTAAAGGGTTCAGGGAATTTCACAGTCATGAGTTTCTACATAAGCGCTTATACTGATAATCAAGGGTAGAAGAACCTGAAGCCAGGAACAAATACTAGATGAAGCTGTAAAAGCAAAGTGGTTCAGGCTATCCACTGGAGAAACACAAGTACGGGGAGTAAGATTAAGTAGCATAGAAATAATCAGAGTGGTTCACTAGAGCTTTGTTCTGGCCTGTCAGCCTCTCCTACAAGCTCAGCCCCACCCCCAGCACTTTCTATGTATTATTATATACCAACTGCCACAGTAGTAGTACAGTGAAAACTAGGAGCTGATGCTTGAAAAGAAAATGAAGGTTACTTGTGTGTGTGACATATGTTAAGGATGGCCTCCTTATGTGGCTTTTGAAGAAGTTCCAGCCTACATGTCTAAATCACCATATAAGACTTGCAGTGTCATACCCACTTACGTGGAACTTAATGTATACACTGGCAGAAGAAAGGCACACCAAGTACCTCTTGATTAACCATCTCTTTATCGCGCATGTTTAAACTGGTCATGATGGATGGTCATGCATTTTAATCCAGTGAACAGTATAAATAAGAGCTAACAAATAGAACAGTGGAACCAGGAAGTAAAATACTTATACTCGGTATATGCTGCTGCTGCTGCTAATCGCTTCAGTCGTGTCTGACTCTGTGTGACCCCAGAGACGGCAGCCCACCAGGCTCCCCCGTCCCTGGGNAACAGTATAAATAAGAGCTAACAAATAGAACAGTGGAACCAGGAAGTAAAATACTTATACTCGGTATATGCTGCTGCTGCTGCTAATCGCTTCAGTCGTGTCTGACTCTGTGTGACCCCAGAGACGGCAGCCCACCAGGCTCCCCCGTCCCTGGGGTTTTCCAGGCAAGAACCCAAAGAGAAGCTTAAAATATCTAAGTAGTATCTTTAGGTTTTCAAATGGCAGAAGCAAAGCAAGTGCAGAATGTGCTGAAATAAGGTCAATCTAAGAGCAAGAAAGTTCTTAAAAAATTTAAAGAATTTAAAGAGATTGTACAAGTGTGAGAAGATAAATTGGAGGAGATAGTCCCAGATGTACAACATCAGAAACAGATGGCAAATGATAAATAAGGAAAAATTAAAGTAACAATCCAGGATGTTCAACATCCCTATAGTAAGACTGTCAGTAAAAGCAGATAGAAAAATATCAAATATATAATATTTAAAAATTTTTCTGTAATTGAAGAAAATTGAAGCCTGTCCCCACAAATGTTCCAGTTTAGAGCCTCAAACGGAGACGTCCAGGCACAAGTGTTTAAACTCCCTTGACCCAGGGGGCTCAAGCTAAGTAGTCACTACTCTTTATTTATCAGATCTACTCATTTTCCTCATTGGCTTAATCCTCATTTTCCTCATTGGCTTAAATGTTATCTTTCAAAGAATTTCCCTTCATAGAAACCCAGGAAATTACTCTCCTTGAAACAACTGAGTTATATATCCATCTTTGAATCAGTCATTACAACCAGACATCTCTTCTTCCAACCTTACAAGTTTCCCAAGTTGGCGATTCTTTGTCCTTTCATTTCTTCTTGCGCACCTGAATAGTTCTTTTCTGAGCTTGCCTCTTTCTTGTTATATTCAGTATTTTGTCAAACACAGCTCGCAACTGTCAATAGATGCTCTTAACTGTTTTTTAACCTCTTCCACTAAAGTTGCATGTTGATTATATTTTCTGACTTTTTAGTTCATCAAGAACAACCCTTCCACCAACCACATCTCCGTAGCTTGACAGACCAAAAAAGTTTATTCCTCACTCACACCGCTTGTGCATTGTTGATCGGGAAGGGGATTTTTCTGATTCTAGAGCCCAAGTTGAAAAAGCAACCCAACTATTTAAAAAAAAAAAACAACTTTGGCAGGCACCGTGAAAAGGGAATAGGAGCTTTAGCAGATCCGACACCAACAATTAAATGCTCTAATCTGGAAGTGTCATGTGTTGTTTCTCCCTCAATGTATTGTTCAGAACTAGTTCTTTGTTCTCTCCAAACACAAAGGGGCCAAAAAGTACAATTCTACCATGGACCTAGAAGCTAGGAGAACTGAAGCTGTCTGCCCAGTAGCCCCAGTGACTACCATTGTCCCTCAGGACATTATAAAGTTAATAGGTTGCTAACATCCTATCCACCTGGTTGATCTCTTTATCTTCAGAGCATTTCTCTAGAAGCTGTGCTCAAAAATAAGAGAGCCCTGCTCTGATACCCCATCAGAGCATCTGTATTAATTTCCAGCATGCCATGTACATTTATACTTAGTTTGGTCCAGAGTTACACATTCTAAAGTTTGATGCTTGAGTTTTCCATTAAAAATAAATTCTACCATATGCAATTTCTTGAGTGTTAAAATTTGAAGTGTAAGCTGTTAGCATGTCCCTGATAGCAGTTTGTGTTTAGGTTTCTTTGTGTGCTCTGCTGCTTACGTAGTCACCAGGGGATCCTTGGCTGCCTCTCGAGTTCTGCACGCTCAGCTTTTGGACAATGTGCTGCATCTCCCACTCCAGTTTTTTGAAACCAATCCCATAGGCCAGGTCATCAATAGGTTCACCAAGGTAAGGAAACCCTATCTTATTAGATGGCATACGTAAATAAATGATGATCCGCATTTAGTACTTTGTAATCTCATTTGTGAAAAGTCTCATTCTCAAAAAATGAGATTAAGTTCAGTGTAGATTTCATTGTTTAGTTTCTAATTCTTGGGACACTCATAATTGAGGTATAACAGAGCCACATCTAATACACACAATTAAAACTCTTAAAAAATGGTTGAAAGAATCCAAGACGTGCCTGTGCTCTGGCGTCTATAGCTCCAGTTCTTACACATGTATAGTCTGAGAATCAGTCGTTCAGACAGAGAAGGGGAAGAGTATGTAAGTCTGTATTGAGATATCTGGATGTTAAGCACTGTACCTCTTACAAAATATCTTTCTTTCTTTCTTTATGTGGCTGCTTTGGGTCTAAGTTGCATTGTGTAAGATTTTTCATTGCAGCCCACAGACTCTCTAGTTGTGGCAAGTGGGTGCCCTAGTTATAGCATACAGGCTTATTTGCTCCATGGCATGTGGGATCTTAGTTCCCTGAGCAGGGATTGAACCCACATCCCCTGCATTGCAAAGTGAATTCTTAAGCCCTGGACCACCAGGAAAGTCCCTAAACATGCTGAGAGACTTTAAAAACAACTTTATAAAAAACCTTTTAAAAAAACTATCAACTCACTAGTAACAAATGAGGAATGGCTGGAGGCTCCCAGAATGTCTCTGCTTACCCACTAGGTTTATAGCTAAGTACTTTTAATTGTATTGTCCAGTAAAATATTATGCAAACCACATAGATAATTTAAAATTTTCTAATAACAACAATAGGAAATTAAAAAGAAACAGTTGAATTTATTATTTATAATAATATATCTTAATGTGTAGAGTATCTGACACAGACTATCTGAATATCTGAAACATTAAAGTGTAAAAAATGTAAAAATATTAATTGCACACTTTGATTTTTTATTCTTACAAAATCTTCAGAATCTGATTTGTGTTATAGACTTAGGTTATATCTCAATTTGCAGTAGCCACATTTCAAGTTCTCAGTAGCCATATATTTGCTAGTGGCTCCTGTATTAGACTGTGCATAGCCATAACCTTAAAATATGGCAGCCGTATAAATCAAGTGTCATGTAGTTGTCACTGGGAAATGCAGATTGCTTGATCATAGACATATCGGGACTATAAAACCCTCTTAATTGTTATAACTGAAAAATATGTAGGGGTGAGCTGAGGAGGGCAGAAATCGTTTAAGATTCAGATTGTCACTTCTGGGTAAATGTTTTTATTTTTACACTGAATGATATATGTCTTCCTCCCCTCATTTTAAACCATGAAAAGTTAAAAATAAAGTGATCTGATGTCCAATTTTTCAGGACATGTTTATAATTGATACGCGTTTCCATTACTACATACGGACCTGGGTGGATTGTACGCTGGATGTTATTGGAACAGTTTTGGTCATTGTGGGAGCTTTACCACTCTTCGTTCTGGGGGTTATTCCCTTAGTTTTCCTCTATTTCACTATACAGGTAAGTTCAGGAACTTTTATGATTTAATGACTTCCAAGCTCACAGTCAAATACGAGTTGGGCTTCCCTAATGGCTCAGATGGTTAGGAGTCTGAGGAAGAAGGGAAAGGAAGAGGATGGGAGGAGGTCTTGGGCTGCAGAACAGTTTCATAAGAGGTTTGGTTGAATGAATGGAAAGTCCACAACCAATACTGCCCGTCGACACTCCCATGTGACCTCTGAGTCTGTTTTAAAACCCCTTCCCTGCTGAGTCATTTCCTGGGAGCCACCTGAGGGAAGGATGCCCTCCATTCTAAAATAGGAGTGGATTTGGAAAGACAGCAGCCACGCCGTCAGGCAGCGAGGTGCCCTGCAACAAGAACTGAATTGTGCGTTTTGATGGCCGCCACAAAAACTAGGTGCGCTTTACATTTTAGCAGAGAGTCAACTTGCCTGAAGATTCAAGAGAGAAACAAATATTCCCTTTTGCCCTGTTTCCCTGCTACCAAGAAACTATTGCTAGAAGTACTAAACAGATCTCTCATGATAGGTGTACAACTTCATATTCTAATTAAAATGTAGTCAGCCAATTTGAATTCCAAGACAATGTCACTGGGAGGCTATAGTGTAAAAACAAAATGTAACACTTGTTTAAATTAAATTTAATAGTGTTTTGAGGCTCTTTATATGAAACGATGCCGTTCTTGTAGTTTAATGTTTTCTCAAAATCCCAATTTTAAAATTCTTATTGGAGTTCAGTTTGTCCAAACCAAGCTGTTAATCATTTGCTCATTTCTACATGTCTACTATCATTATTGTTCCTATTTCTTATGATGCCCTCTTCTCTCTGCCGCCTGGATCTTACTCACCCTTTATGCATAGGTTATATTCTACTTTCTGTGTGAAGCATTCTCTACCAAAACAGTGCAAAGATATGACTTATGAAGGTATTATGGATTAATTATACTATATTATTACAGAATATTATTGTATTATGCTACATTATTTTGTGGGCTGTTTTGTTGCATTATTTTTTAGTGGGCCTAAAATTGTCTACTCAATAAGATTGTAAGTTCTCTGGGGCAGACACTATGTCTTATAGTTTAAAAATAACCAAAAAAATTGATGAATGACGTTGAGAATCAATTGTATCTGCTTAAAAAAAAAATAACAAAGCGTATCACAAGTGAAAATTTTGTGGTTGGTGCACTATAATAGGGTGACTAGGAATGGAAAAGAGTCTAGAAACCATGTTTTGTGAAAGGGAACTTAATAGGTTGAGCCCAGAAGATAGATTCAGGAGCCTCAAATTCTAGTCACTTTCTTGACTCCTGTGCTTGGCACATCACTTCCCGTTCCAATTTTCATTTCTTTCACCTGTAAGATAAGAAGTTTGCCTTAGATCAGTGCTACTCAAAGTGTGGTCCCTGGACCCATGGACCTATTGAATCAGAATCTCCAATTGTACCTCTTCTTTTAAAAATATCATATTTTGCAAGCAAATATGTATAATTTTTTACTTATACCCTAATAGAGCTGGGGTGGGGGGATGAAAAATCTCTCAGGTTGGGGCCCAGAAATCTGTGTTTTTATAATCCTTTGGTAATTTTTGCTGAAATATGAGAAGCATTAATCTAGATCAAAGGTTCTTAAGCTCAGAGCTCTCTATAATTTTATGGAGAGACTCCAGGGCTTCAACTGTTCATTGAACTGTTATGAAACTCTCTTTGGGACAATCTCTTAAGTCCCCTGGCAGGCTCAGAATGCCGTCATCCTTTGTATTCTCCAACACACTTAGCATAGAGCAGAGCTTGTAAACTTTAGACCACATGTGGCTTCAGATATGTTTTCACTTAGCTAACTCAATGTTTTTTACTAAAATGAAGACATTTTTAAAATCAGGAATTTTACATAAAAGATTTTCCTGAAAAAAAGAATTGCAAGATGTGGCAACTCTTTATTTTCATTTACAGTTTATAGCAACTATTTGGGACTGATGAATGATGGTCCAATTAACTCAGGCTTACTCCTTCTAGCTCTCCGCAGTCCACTCATCTCAACTGTCCAGAGGGGAAGCACCAATTATAATTATGGCCATACTGAAATTTTTTGTGGAAAAATTTTCCATAATTATAGTTAGGTATAGGTGGCTCAGATGGTAAAGAATTTGCCTGCAATGCAAGAGACCAAGGTTTGATCCCTGGGTCAGGAAGATCTCCTAGAGAAGGGAATGGCAACCTTCCCCTGTGTTGTTGCTTGGAAAACTCCATGGACAGAGGGGCCTGGTGGGCTACAGTCCATGGGACTGCAAGGAGTTGGACATGACTGAATGACTGAACACTATCACAAAAATATTCTTGTTTCTGCACTTGGTAGGTTTCCTTCATTTAATGGGTTAACTACCTGGCCACACTTTCAGCTATTTAACATAGAGCTTTTTCCACAGTAGGTACTCAGTAATGGTTGTTTGAGAGCATTACCAAGGTGAAATTTTGCCCAATTATGTTCGGGTTGTGCTATCCAGAATTTGGGCTTTTTACTGTTACTAACAGTTTCACTTTCACTGTTACAAAGGTACATTCCTTTCCCGGGGCTCCTATACCAAACTTGGTGGCTCAAAACAACAGAAATTTTATTCTTTCGCAGTTCTAGAGGCCACAAGTCCACAATCCAGGAGCAGGCCTCTGTTGCACGCTTCTGTCTTAGCTTCTGGTGACTGTCAGTGACCCCTGGCATTTTCCTTGGCTCCCAGGTATATCACTCCAATCTTGTCCTCCATAGGTGTCTCCCTATGTCTGTGCCTTCTCCTTTTCTATTTTTTATAACACTCAGACTGGATTTCAGGCCAACCCTAAGGATCTCATGTCAAGATATTAATGACATCTGCTAATATCCTCTTTCCAAATAAGGTCATATTCACAGGCAGTGGAGGTTAGAACATGACCTTAACTTTTGGGGGCTGCTCATTAGCCCACTACACGCGTGTCTTGCCATTTTCAAACTGCTGAAGAAATCTTGGCTACATCTGCAAGACCACCTCTTTCTGTTTTCCTGTTAGAGATACTACATGGCGAGCTCTCGGCAGATTCGACGACTGGCAGGAGCATCTCGCTCTCCAGTCATTTCCCATTTTTGCGAGACTCTGCTGGGAGTGTCCACTATCAGGGCATTTGGACATGAACAGAGGTTCATTCAGCAAAACAAAGAGGTGGTGAATGAGAATTTAGTCTGTTTCTACAACAATGTGATTTCAAACAGGTAAGTCATATCCACATACCTAATTCAGGACTAGTCCCTTCTTGGATGTTTTGTGTATTGACATCTAAATAGAATATTTTTAGTAACATTTCATCAAAAATATTAAAACCTTAAATATTTCTAGTATTTAATACACATTTAAGTTAAAGTACATCTATTTATATCCATATGAACGGTCCATGCTACTTATGTAAATACAAGATCCTACATTTTTTGAAAGTTACACAGGATGCTATTAGAATTACTAAAGATATGACTCTATGTTGTATTTATGTATGTGAACATAAATTTTATTTGCATACAATAATTTTTAATATTTTGATTTAAAGCTATACATTTCACCCAGGGGGGGGGAAATGTTAAATAGTACTTAGGCACATTTTAACTTTTAGAGATTAACTTTATTGTATAAAATGTGCATGTAATCAGAAAGGTAAGTGATTTTCCGATGAGATTTTAAAATAAATGCATCATTTCAGCTGGTGTTCTTTCCTTTTTTTCTTTTTAATTCTGATTAAGTTTACTCCTTGGAAGGAAAGTTATGACCAACCTAGACAGCATATTAAAAAGCAGAGACATTACTTTGCCAACAAAGGTCCATCTAGTCAAGGCTATGGTTTTTCCAGTGGTCATGTATGGACGTGAGAGTTGGACTGTAAAGAAAGCTGAGCACAGAAGAATTGACGCTTTTGAACTGTGGTGCTGGAGAAGACTCTTGAGTCCCTTGGAATGCAAGGAGATCCAACCAGTCCATCCTAAGGGAGATAAATCCTGGGTGTTCATTGGAGGGACTGAAGTTGAAGCTGAAACTCCAATACTTTGGCCACCTGATGCGAAGAGCTGACTCATTTGAAAAGACCCTGATGCTGGGAAAGATTGAGGACAGGAGGGAAAGGGGATGACAGAGGATGAGATGGCTGGATGGCATCACCAACTCAATGGACATGGGTTTGGGTGGACTCCGGGAGTTGTTGATGGACAGGGAGGCCTGGCGTGCTGCAGTTCATGGGGTCGCAAAGAGTCGGACATGAATGAGCGACTGAACTGAAGTGAACTGAACTGAACTGAAGTTTAAAAGCAAAGTTCTGCAAAAGTAAAGCATATTTTTATGAAGATAAATTCTTTATTGTCATTGCAACCATCCTATGTTTGATTGAGTTCTAACTAAGTGAGAAAAAAGTAGAAAGCAGCTATTGATGTTTATGTTTTCATTTCCCAGAGGAGAGTTCATATTGAGTGCACCAAAGCTTTTGCATCTCATTTCAGGAATATTTTCCATTATTTCAGGTGGCTGTCTGTTAGACTTGAATTTCTTGGCAACTTAATGGTGTTCTTCACTGCAGTGCTTACTGTGCTGGCTGGCAATTCTATAGATTCAGCAATAGTTGGTTTGTCTATATCCTATGCCCTAAATGTAAGTAAGAATGATTGTGTGGTGTATGACATGTTTATAATCCAATTAATTAAGCTCTCTTCTTTTCCTGTCTGAATAAGAGATGGTAGTAACCAAGTAATGAGAGACAAATCTGGATTACCCTGGAGGTGCATTTATTTTTCTCTTTTGATACTAGCAAAATAGCTGGCTCAGCAGTTCTAAGGTAGTTCACAGAAAGAAAGCTGATCCCCAAGGCTCCGTGCTAGAGGACTGGGATTCTAGTGTTGCATTATTATCTAGACATTTCATCCTCTCCTATCCTTATAGATTGTAAAGTGTAACAGGGGTAGGGGGCTTCCCAGGTGGTGCTAGTATAAAGATACTGCCTGCCAACACAGGGTAGACTTTAGAGATACAGGTTCAATCTATGGGTCAGGGAGATCCCCTGGTGGCATGGCAACCCACTCCAGTATTCTTGCCTGGAGAATCACATGGAGAGAGGAGCCTGGAGGGCTACAGTTCCTAGGGTCACAAAGAGTCAGACAAGACTGAAGCAACTTAGCATGCATGCCATGCACACAACAAGGGTAGGGCCTTTCTCTACCATGTCCTGTCCATCTATTATGTTGGGGCAAACGTAATTGTAGTCTCAGACCATGAATTTTAAATCTCTGTAACTAGGCTCTAACACATCTTTATTAATCAAAATAGGAACCGTTATAATCAATGCATTTTTGCCAATGAAAAATAAGTTTGTTTATTCCTGTTGCATAAAACTCCATGCTTCAGGATTTGATGAACTCTTGGAGTGCATTTGCTGCCTCCTGCTGGTTGTGGAAGCATTTTCCCAGCAAAAAGTTTTGGAGATGCTTGAAGAAGTGGTAGTCGATAGGCGAAAGGTCAGGTGAATAAAGTAGATGAGGCAAAACTTCATAGCCCAATGAGTTCAGCTTTTGAAGCACTGGTTGTGTGACATGCAGTAGGGCATTGTCGTGGGGAATTGAGCCTTTTCTGTTAATTAGTCCTGGCTGCAGCATGCAGTTTTTGGTGCATCTCATCAATTTACTGAGCATGATTCTCAGATGTCGTGATTCTGCCGGGATTCAGAAAGCTGTAGGGACTCAGACTGGCAGCAAAGCACCAGACAGTGACCATGACCTTCTTTTGATGCAAGTTTGGCTTTGGGAAGTGCTCTGGATTTCTTCTTGGTCCAACCACTGAGCTGGTCGTCACTGATTGTGTATAAAATCCACTTTTTGTCACACATCACAATCTGATGAAGAAATGGTTTGTTGTTGTTGCATAGAATAAGAGAAGGTGACACTTCCAAATGACAGTTTTTTTGATTTCTCGTCAGCTCATGAAAGTGAGTTACTCAGTCGTGTCCAGCTCTTTGAGACTCCATGGGCTATAGCCTGCCAGGCTCCTCTGTCCATGGAGTTCTCCAGGCAAGAATACTGGAAGAGTTGCCATTCCCTTCTCCAGGGGTTCTTCCCAACCCAGGGATCCAACCCAGGGATCCAACCCAGGGATCGAAGCCAGGTCTCCTGCATTGCAGCTGGATTCTTTACCATCTGAGCTACCAGGGAAGCTCGTGAGACACCCACTTACCGAACATTTTTACCTTTCCAATTTGCTTCAAACGCCGAATGACTGTAGAATGGTTGATGTTGAGTTCTTCGGCAACTGTTCATGTAATTGTCAAAGGATCAGCTTTGATGATCCTCTCAATTGGTCCTTGTCAGCTTCCCATAGCCAGTCACTATGCCCTCATCTTCAAGGCTCTTGTCTCCTTTGCAAAACTTCTTGAATCACCACTGCAGTGTATGTTTATTAGCAGGTCCTGGTCCAAATGTTTGTTGATGTTTCGAGTTGTCTCTGCTGCTTTACAACCCAATTTGAACTCGAATAATAACATTGCTCAAATTTGCTCTTTATCTAACATCATTTCCATAGTCTAAAATAAATATAAAATAAGCAGCAAATAAGTCATTAGCAAAGACACAAAGCAAGAAATGTGCATTAAAATGATGTATAATGTAACCACACTTAAGAATGAATTCCAATATCAAATGGCTAATTTCAACAGTGTAAAAACTGCAATTACTTTTGCACCAACTTGATAGTTTATCCCACCTAAGCAGAAATAATGCAAGTTCTGGGAAGAATATATGCTCTGCTTCTTCTCTGCTTCTGCTTTTTTCCCTAATAAGCTCTATGTATATTATACTGCAAAGTGCTAGTGGTATGACTGTGTTCAGGTCCCCTTTGTAAAATATAAAATGTCCTATACTGCTTTATATATATACATGCTATTTATAAGGTGAGTTTAGATAATTTGCGTACATGCTCTTAATCTCTTTTCTAAAATCTTCAAGGTCAGTTGCATTTCAGAATTAAGAACTTAGGCTTCTAGAAAGGAAGTATACCATATATATATATATGCTATATATATATACTATAGTATATATATATATACGCTTCCCAAGTGTGGCACCAGTAGTGAGGTGCCTGCTTGCCAATGCAGGAGACATAAGAGACATGGGTTCGATCCATGGATCGGGAAGATCCCCTGCAGGAGGGCATGACAATCCACTCCAGGATTCCTACTTGGAGAACCCCATGGATAAAGGAACCTGGCGGGCTACATTCCATACAGTTGCAAAGAGTTGGACATGCCCGAAGAAACTCGGCATGCACACATGCATATATATAGTATATGGAGTGCCTGGGCAGAACTCTGTAGTCAAACTATTTGTTCTGCAGTGAAACATGTGAATGTGTAGCATGAGTGAATTAAATCAACACCTTAAAGAGGCCCACATTAGTTCAAGTCTGGTTGGCCATCAAATCTTTTAACAACAAACTCAAGAAAAATTAGAATTGTGAGGGCTTTTTGACTTTCAGAACTACAAGTTTTGAGGTTATAACCTTGGAGAACTTGTATTTTGAGGACAGGTGAGTGCGAAGAACATTTAGGGGAAAAAAAAGGAGACAGTTGTAGTCAGAAAATTAGAAGAATCCTTGTTCTAGTGGAAAATGGTAAAGTGTGGCAAAGGTAACATCGTGCACAAATTTTTTTCCCCGCTTAGGATGTACATTTCTTAGGGCCTATCCCATCAGTCTTGGTACTCATCTTTCCTTACACCAAGTATGGGCCCCTTTAATATATAGTGAACAGTCTATCTTCTGCCAAATAACCATTATTTATGGCATTAATGAATTGAACAAACCTAAAACAGCACATATGTGTGTCTGTAGATAAAAATGCTTACTTTGAATTAAGTTGTTAAATAATTCAAAAGGATAAAATCTACTAAAACTCTGGGAAAAAAGCTTTGCAAAGTATTATTGTTGTATAAAAGACTGATACTTATTCATTAAGCTCTTGGTTTTTCACTCCCAGATTACTCAAACTCTGAATTTTTGGGTAAGGAAAGCATGTGAAATTGAAGCCAATGCAGTTTCCATTGAAAGAGTTTGTGAATATGAAAATATGGATAAAGAGGTAAGCACTCATGAATAACCAATAAACAGATACAGAATTTAAGACATTGCAGTGCACCTTGAATGGACATTCTGAAAATCAATTCTGAACAAAATCTGTATTTGTTATAAAAATGAAACATGATCACCTGTTTTTAAAAGGCACAGTGATTTGTCCCCTACCAATGTAGAGTACAATATGCAACCTCTGATTGCAACTTTGTAAAGATTTTACATTGAGAAGTGTCTTAATATAGCCATCTCTTAATTATTTAGAGTCTGATTGTCTAATTTAAAAATTAAGTATGCCTTTATTGTTTATACCTTCTGTTCCATTTACTCATCATTAGCATCTCTGTGGATGGAAAGGAAGAGGAGAATAAATCAGTCTGCTTTTTTCCCTTTAATTAAGTATGATTTGAGGGACAGAAGAATTAGACTATTGACAGAGTATATGGTTGCATTATCTGCATATTTTGTTAATTTTAGTTATTTCTGTCTCCCAGTTCTATGAATTAACAGGGCAGATGATAAAGGTTATATGTTGAGTTTCTATATCTTCTTCAATCTGACTATAAAGATATCTAAATCTTCATGAAAAATTCCTCCTTTGCTCATAACTCAGGAANATCTGCATATTTTGTTAATTTTAGTTATTTCTGTCTCCCAGTTCTATGAATTAACAGGGCAGATGATAAAGGTTATATGTTGAGTTTCTATATCTTCTTCAATCTGACTATAAAGATATCTAAATCTTCATGAAAAATTCCTCCTTTGCTCATAACTCAGGAAGGCATATTCCTCCTCTAAATAAAAACGTACAGATTTCCAGTTGTATGTTGGGTAGCATCTCTTCATGTCTTTTCTCAGACCTTGTTCCAGTAACCATCTTCTCTAAGTCCTAACTTCAGCACCCTAACCCCTTTGCTCCTTTCAGCCTACAAATATGGTAAAATATTTTCTGCATACTCCAGCTCCTACCTAAATGTTGATTCTTCCTCCAGATTCTTCCCTGAGTCTTACCTTCATTTTTCACAAAAATTTCTTGAAAGATTAGTCTGCCTTCACAATAATAATTATCAATATTTAGTTTGTTCAGCCTACTGCTATGTAAGGACTATATAAAAATTTTATCATTCTCAGGACTTCCCTAGTAGTCCAGTGGTTAAGATTCCACTTCACTTCCAATTCAGGTAATGCTGTTTTGATTCCTGGTCTGGAAACCAAGATCCCACATGCCACGTGGCATGGACAAAATAAAGGCAAAAAAAAAAGTTGTTTTCTGTATTTTCTAAACCTTTTCCTATTAATATATATTTTTATTTTGCAAAAAAAAAAAAGACAATAAAATGTGTGTGTGTGCACACACATTTTAAAAAATTACCTTTATATAATTTGATCCCTTGTAAGGTAAGAGATACCATTACAAAAACTCTTGATGTGGAAAAAAGTAAATATGTCCAAATAACCATATTTACTCAATAGCCCCATTTCTCTGCTCTTTACAGCAAAATTCTTGGGAATAGTTCCTGCACTTGCTCCAACTCCTGTTCTCATTCTTTGTTGGAACCTCTTCCCACAGGCTTTAACTCCCACCACTTCACCGCGCCGGCCCTGGTCAACATCACCAGTGGCGCCCTCTCAGTCTTCACTTTACCTAGCCTATCATTTGATGCTTGTGATCACTTCCTTTCATGAAAACACTTCCCCTCACTGGCCGGGTGCCATGCTCTTCTGTGTATTCTACCTCCTACTCTTCTTCCAGTGTCTCAGGTCCTCAGATTATGTACCTAGCTTCTTTTACCTGGAAAGCCCTTCCTCTAATATCCAAACGGCTTGTTTCCCAATCAGGTCCAGTCAAGACTTTCTTAACCACCCTTCTTAAAATTACACCAACACTGCCTATTTCCTGACCTTCAGAACTTTATCATCAACTAACATTGTGCATGGTGGCCAGTGGTAAAGAATCCACCTGCCACTGCAGGAAACACGGGTTTGATCCCTGGGTTGGAAAGATCCCCTGAAGGAGGAAACAGCAACTCACTCCAGTGTTCTTGCCGGGATAATCCCATGGACAGAGGAGCCTGGTGACCCACAGTCCATGAGGTCACAAAAGAGTTGAATACAACTTAGCAACTGAGCAACGACAGTAACAATATTCGGCATAGACTGTATGATTCTTTCTGTCTCTCCTCACTAGCAAGTACTCTCCCGAAGGGAGAGTTTATGCTAAATCTCCAACAACTAAAGCACTGACCGGTGCGGTAAACACTCAGTATGTGGGAAATAAATGACAAACTGTTCCCTATCAGTTAAAATTCTAGGTTACCTTCATATCCTTTATAAAGTTATAGAAGACTTTTCTTGATAACTTAATAGAAGATGGGAAGCCATTTTATGTGTGAAAATTGATTTATAAAATCTTCTTATAACTAGATGAGAACTTTTATGTTGATATTATTTAAAACTATTCAGAAAAATCATAGTATTTACAAATATTGTCCTCATTTTTGTTTCATCACTTCTGTTTTTATACCTGAGAATTTTTTTTTTTTGAGGGAATTTATTGTAACTGCAGTTTAAAAAGTATTTGTTTGTTTTAAGGCACCCTGGATAACGTCTAAGAGGCCTCCATCACAATGGCCCAATAAAGGGGTAGTGGAGTTTGTTGATTATCGAGCTCGATACAGAGATGATCTTGGTTTAGCATTACAAGATATCACTTTCCAGACTCATGGAGAAGAGAAGGTACCATAAATGTTTCATAAGTTCCACTTTACCTTTTATCTGAATATATTTATTCTCAAGGCCAAAATATACTGTGGTATTGAGTATAAGATGGTCATTTGTTCAAATTTCATTTAAAAATAGTAAAGACATTGTTGGTAATGAATAAATTTTTCCTCTACAAATAAAAAAATATATTTTAAATTGTTCATAATCTATTATGAAACATGATTTTACTATGTTTACCTATATATGAAAATTGTTTATATTTAGAGTGTACAGTATACATAGAGTGTACAGCTTGATATGCATAAATTGTGAAATTATTATCATAATTTTAAGCACTTAAGATCTCTTAGCAAATTTCTGTGTTATTAACTATAGTGACTATACTATGTCTTAGATATCTAGAATTTATATGTTTTATAACTGAAAGTTTATACCCTTTGACCAATATCTTCCCATTTTCCCACTCAACCCCTGGTAAGCACTATCTACTGTCTGTGAGTTTGACATTTTGAGATTCCACATGTAAGTGAGATCATAAAGTATTTTCCTCTGTCTGGCTTCTTTTGCTTAGCTTAAGGTTCACCTACAGGTTCACCCATGTTACCACAAATAGCAGGATTTTCTACATTTTTATGGCAGAATTTTATATATATATATATACTTTCTTTATCCATTCATCCATAGCACATATTTAGGTTGTTTTGATATCTTCTTGGCTACTGTAGTATTGCAATGAACTTGGGAATGCATATGTCTCTTCATCATTCAAATTTCATTTCCTTTGGCTACACATCCAGTATAATTAGTACATTTTATTTTTACTTCCTCTAGTAAGTGAAGTGCAGCAATAAGACAGTAAGATAATAGTTACTATCCAGTAATACACAAGTGAGAATGTTTGTATAGTCAGTGACATTATGTTTTCCAAGACTATCAGTGAAATGGGAAAATGCTTGAGATATAATTTAGTTAATAAAAACAATATACAAATCTTTAGACAATGTATCATTTTTGTGTTTTAAAAAAGCAAACAGATAGACATATTACTAATAGCAAAAAGAATGGTTACAAAATATAAACAGTGATTCTCTCCAGGTGTTGGGATTTTAGATGATTTCCGCTTCTATATTTTTTCAAAGTGTTTTATGAAAACATATTATTTCCCTGATCAGATTGATATTTTACAAATAAATAAAGGTAAAAAAAAGTTTTAATGAACAGCAGTATTCCACTTTCCCCTTTCCTGAGACTTATTTCAGATAACCCCAAATTTTCCTTTTCTAACCCTCTAAACCACGTCCACTGAGGCAGCCTCAAGGACAAATTAATTTTTGGAAATAATTGTGTAATTTTAATTATTCTATTTCATTCAGTGTATTCCTGGTTTTCGGATGTAGTATGTCAGATTTAGGATCTTTAATTAGGGCAAACCAACCACCAAATAGTCTCTCCATCCACTGTTTCCACTAACACCTAGACACTAACCAACACTCAGAAGAGGTTGCTTTAGATCTCATGGCCAAAGGAACACTGCAATCACTGGATGCTTATGACAAGCTGATTATTTTTGTCCCAAAGTCCAAAATAATCTATGACCACCCTTAGTAGTTTTGATGCAATAGTTGTTTTGCAGGCATTCCTTTAGATTTTCTAGCCTATCTCAGCAAAGGGTTCCCATCTCCTTTGTTTGCTTGTTTGTTTTGGAGGAAGAATGGTAGAGAAGCCTCCTTCGGAAAGTCTCATGGAATCAACCCCTTTATCAGTCTCCCCTTAAACCCCACATTTAATGGCTAGTTCAGGGATGGTTCAGGGATGATCTGCTCTGCCTGGGGCAGTTCTTGCTGGGTGATAACTAAACTATTCAAAACCAGAGGAAACACACAAATTAGCCCAAGCCTTTCTAGTGAGTAAAGTGAAAGTGTTAGTTGCTCAGTTGGGTCCGACTCTTGGCAACTCAATGGACTCTAGTCCACCAGGCTCCTCTGTCCATGGAATTCTCCAGGCAAGAATACTGAAAAGAGTTGTCATTTCCTTCTCCAGGGATCTTCCCTATCCAGGGATCAAACCCAGGTCATCCGCACTGCAGGCAGATTCTGTACCTCTGAGCCACCATAGTAAGTGGTATCTAGATAAAGATGGATCCTTGAAATTCATGTTAAATCTTCCATGATAGTCAAGTTTACTCTAGTTGGCAGTTAGATCCTACTTACCAGACACATAATGTATTTTTTTTTGTCAGTACAAAGGTCTCCTTCCCTTACACAAAGTGTAGTGTAAATTGTTTATGATAAATTCATTATAGATTGGAATTGTGGGACGAACTGGAGCAGGCAAATCAACACTATCAAACTGCCTATTTCGAATTGTAGAAAGATCAGGAGGGAAAATTGTAATTGATGGAATTGACATATCTACTATTGGGCTTCATGACCTTCGTGGCAAACTTAATATTATTCCACAGGTAAAGACTGTTTTGCTCCTAGTCTTTTTTAACTCCCTCTGGGAAACTTCTTTTTTGTTGTTGTTTTTTTAAGAATAAATTCCTTTCAAGCCTATACATTTGGATTTGAGAGCCAAATTATTTGAAATATATTGTGAAAAATAACTATGTAATTAAATTCTATTAAATACTCTGCCCTGATGCATTCTTCCTAAGTGCATTTATCTATTTGAAAAACTAGTATGTTGCTTTGCAAGTTTCCTTCATAATAGTAAATAGAAATAAATTAAAATGAAGAAATCATACTGAGACACACTGGTATTTCTTAGAAGAAAAAAGCAATTAGTAAGGCTTTTGCTTAGTTGGTACTTTGTTGAATTTTGACTTTTTTGACTTTTTGACTTGAGGTTTAGAAATATTTTTTAAAACAATTAAAGGAACCATAATTCAGTTAGATCTTTTTTTCCAACTCCTTTGATTTTTCCATCTGTGACATCAAAGGAACTTGATCATTAATGAGTATGCAAATCAGCTCAATAATATGCTTCTACAGTCAAATATGACTCATTCAGTTGTGTTTGAAAGATTTGAGCTGAGAATTTATGAAGTATGTTTATATTTGCTTCTAAAAATGCGGTCATCTCTTTGTCATATTATTTAAACATACACTGGCATTCATGAATTTACTTTGGAACAAATTTAAGTAAAATCTGAAATTTTGGCAGGGAAAAAAATTGGTTGGGAAAAGAAACTGTCATTCTTTTCGTATAAATCAAGACAGGTGTAGTAAAATGCAGTTTCACTAGATGTGTAAATGTATTAGAAAAAGCATGGACTTGTCTTTGAATTCTGCTTAAGCACTTACTTTCTGTGTGTCCTTGGACAGGAGCTTTTTGAAACCTCTAGTTCACTATCTAACAAGGGTATTTGCTTCCTTATTTCTGGGTTGGTGGGCTAATTGATAATATTATATACATACTATAGATACATTTATTCTATTCTTCTCTATATTATATATTACATTGTTGTTTAGTTGCTAGCTCATGTCTGACTCTTTTGCAACCCCTTGGATTGTAGCCGACAAGGCTCCCCTGTCCATGGGATTCTCCAGGTAAGAATACTGGATTGGATTGCCATTTCCTTCTCCAATGGATCTTTCCGACCCAGGGATCAAACCCCTGTCTCTTGCATTGGCAGCTGGATTCTTTTACCACTGAGCCACCTGGGAAGCCCATATTATATTATATCCCTGACTAAATGGTGTCTACTATCATCATTATTATTGTGGTTGGAAAGCTGTTGTCAACATTATGAACTAGAGAAAGAAGAATCAGGAAGTTTATAATAATTTAATCAAACACAGCTTATTCTGACCTTCTGCTTTTGGTTTCACTATAAAATGAATTTGATAACTATTTAGTTTTTCATCAATTTGCTTTTTCCTTATTTAATGTACCCATGCCTCATGTGACAATAAGATTACCAGTGATTGTTCTATTCTCTAGGATCCTGTTTTATTTTCTGGGACCCTTCGAATGAACCTGGATCCCCTAGACAAGTATCCTGATCATGAGCTATGGGAGGTGCTGGAACTATGTCACTTAAAAGAGTTTGTGCAGTCCCTTCCCAAGAAGCTGCTGCATGAGATTTCAGAGGGTGGTGAAAACCTCAGGTAAGCTTAAAAGAACAGAGCTTGCCTGAGTTACTCATTCCAGGCTTTTTAGAAACAAGCTGTGGTCCCAGAGGGAAGTCACTCCCGAGCCACCATGGATTTTGTTGTTCAAAGCACATCATTCCTTCTAGAGAAGAGAGACAAGGAATAAATAAAATGGTAGCCACCAGCTGGAAAACTGCTGGTGAAGGAAAAAGGGGAGTGGAGGAAGAAAGCAACAATGCAGTGTGGAAAGTCATTAGTTAACTGACTCTTCTTTAGTAAAGACTCCTACCCTGATAGCTTTCTTCCTGAAAAAACTGTTTGAGCAAACTGGGAGATAGGAAGGACAGGGAAGCCTGGCATGTTCCAGTCTGTGGGGTTGCAAAGAGTCAGACATGACTGAAAGACTGAACAACAACAAAATGCTGGTTTTTCTTCATCACTGTCAGAAACCCAAGGAAAATCAATCAGACCCCCTCTGCACCTAAGAGACGCAGCCTGCATGACTCAGCTTCTTTGCTTACTCCCCGCTCTCCCTCTCTCTGTTTCTGCCACCTTGGCTTCGTTGGCTTCTTACAGTTCCTTGAATATGCCAGGCCAGTTCCTGCCTACCTCAGGAATTTTACCTCTGCCAATCACTTTGCCAGGAGCAAGTTCCCACTGGAAATCTGTAGGATTCACTTTCCATTTTCTTCAGGTCTTGAATTTAAAGGCATCGTCTCAGTGAGGATTTCTTTGGCATGCTCATCAAGTCTCCACCCCATGCCCACATTTTACATCCTGCCTTTCTGTATATTCGAATTCTTCTTATGCCTTTTGCTCATTTATCTTGTTTATTTTTTGTCTCCCCATGAAAACCCACAGACTTTTGTCTGTTTAATTCATTGTTCTATTTGCAGAACTTGGCCCAGAGTCTGGCATAATCACTCAGGGAATACTTCTGAAAGAATGAATGAATGTGGCTTAGGAAGAGAATAACAATGTCATCAGAATTTTAGAATAGGAAGTGCGTGACCATAAAATCCATTGTTGAGACCATTTTACTATTTTTTATAACAGTGTTGGACAACGACAGCTAGTCTGTCTTGCTCGTGCTTTGCTGAGAAAAACAAAAATTCTCATCTTGGATGAGGCAACAGCCTCCATCGATTATGAGACTGATACCTTGGTGCAGACCACAATCAGGAAGGAGTTTTCTGATTGCACCATCCTGACGATTGCTCACAGACTGCATTCTATCATTGATTCAGACAGGTATGCTTTATTTGTTTTCAGAAGTAAAACAATTTCTATAGAGATAACTATTGCACATCTGAAACACAGTAATTACTTGCTACTAATAATGGATTTTATCTGTTCTGAGAGATACAAAGTGTCCCCTAATAGTATGGAAGATACTTTCCAAAATAATTAGAGGAATGCGTTAATGCTAAGAGAATATTAGAAAACTTGATATATTTCCTGAGTCAAATTGTACTTTTATTTCGTACTGACAGAACTTACCTAGTAATTTAAACTTTACAGTTGCAAGAACAAGAAAGGTGAACTGAAATACTGATTATAGGTTATCTGACTGGATTCTTTTCACATTGCAGGGTACTTGTTCTAGACTCTGGAAGAATTACAGAATTTGAAACACCACAGAATTTGATACACAAGAGAGGACTTTTCTTTGACATGCTAACAGATGCCGGAATAACAGGAGACTCAGGGGCAAAAAATAACTAGTTATATATGGATTATACCAAATAAAAAAATATATTATTAGAAAAAATAGACAGGAGAGAAATGTCGAAAAGTAGGCCTATGTTGGCATAAGTAGAGATCAGCACCATAGTTCTAACCATCCTGAGCTGTGCCCAACCTTCTTTCTTCCATTCATGCCCTCCTGAATATATGCCTTTTACTGACTGCCCAAAGTGCAAAATGCCACTTATCCTTTAAGTCTCTGACTTTGTTCCCTATCTTATCTAGATGCCCTTTTGATATGCTCTGACTAGCCCTATGTGCATACCTTTATCATGGCAAGGACCAAAATCTGTTTAAATTCTTTTAGTGTGCCTTCCCTTAAAGCTACTTGAAGGCAAGTGCCTAGTTTTATCATCTTTGTATGTTAGGTTGCTAGCATAGTGCTTTCAGATTGTTGATACTCAACAAACATTTGTAGAATAAATCATTAGGCATTTTAGGGTAATACTGTATAGGTACCTATATACATATGAACAAAGTTGAGTTACTGTACAGCATATAAAATTTTGGAGGAATCACAGAAAACCTTTGAGTTATGCAGCTGCTTTTCTGAAAGAGAAAGTATATGTTATTTATGGTGTGCTTTATTTAAAAATAATATTTTATAATATTTTTACCATTTGAGTAAAAAGCCAGTATTTTCTATGGAATGTCATTTTTAGCTTGATTAAGCTCAGTGAGTTATGTATCAGATGGTATACATTCACAAGTAATTGTTAATTGTTAATTTGTGGTACTAATTATATTTTGAATGGCTTTTTCACTTGGTAGTTTTATGTAATAGAAGCAACATTATTTCTCTGAATTGCCCTTCAAATTTGAAGTTTCCAAACTTCAATTATATTTTCCTTTCAAGATTATTTTAATAAAATGTTTTAACCTGTTCAGACCCATTAGTCATTCTTTTATCCTTTTTCTTCTTAACAACTTTGCATAACCTTGCTTCATCCCCTAAAGGTATTTATGAAATGTTAACTTAAACTGTAAAACCCTACATTATCTAAAATTTCCTTGCTTTTGAAAGTGTTGTCCTGTCTTTATAATTCCTGTAGTACTTACCACTGTTTTTTGTTCAGTAGGCACTGAATAAATATTTGTTGAAATCTCTTAAGAAAGGAATTGTATATTTCATTAACATCAGTTAAGGTTTATGTCTTAGCTTCTTTACACCTGTAATAAGTCAGTCAGAGACATTGCATAATTTAACAGTCTAATGGTATGTCAACAGTCACGTAGATATATTGTGGTATCTTCCTACCATGGAATTCTACACAGCTATCTCTTAAGAAAGGAATTGTATATTTCATTAACATCAGTTAAGGTTTATGTCTTAGCTTCTTTACACCTGTAATAAGTCAGTCAGAGACATTGCATAATTTAACAGTCTAATGGTATGTCAACAGTCACGTAGATATATTGTGGTATCTTCCTACCATGGAATTCTACACAGCTATGAGAATGAACAACCACCACAGGCAATATCACCAATGAATCTCACATGCATAAGGTGGAGTGAAAGAAGTAAAGCACAAAGAATACTCTTACATGATCCCATGACTCCACTGATACGACAGTTTGCTTTTTAAAAAGGAAAAGCCAGTTATACTCCTAGAAGCTGGGATACCGGTTACCCTCGGCTGCCGGTGTTGTTAAGTCGCTCAGCCGTGTCTGTCTTTTTGCGACCCCGTGAACTGCAGCACACCAGGCTTCCCTGACCTTCACTGCCCCCCAGAGTTTGCTCAAATTCATGTCCATTGAGTCAAGGATGCCATCCAACCATCTCATCTTCTGTTGCCCCCTTCTCCTCCAGCCCTCAATCGTTCCCAGCATCAGAGTCTTTTCCAATGATGGGTAATAACTGAAAGGGTAAACAAGGTGAGCTTCTGGAAAATGGTTATGAACCGTTTCTTGATCTGGGTCTGAGTATTGGTTCGGTTTGTGAAAATCATCAGGCCGTATACTTAGGGTTGTACAAATTTAGATAGATAGATTTAAAAATTTATCTCATGTATGGGCTTCCCAGGTGGTGCTAGTGGTAAAGAACCTACCTGCCAATCCAGGAAACATCAGAGATGCAGCTTCAATCCCTGTATTGGGAAGATCCTCTGGAGGGCATGGAAACTCACTCCAGTATTCTTGCCTGAGAGTCTCATGAACAGAAGAAGCTTTTGGGCTGCATCACAGAGTCAGAGGTGACTGAACTGACATTAGTATATATGCATGCATGTATAATATAGTTTATATATGTATACATAATATAAATATATTTATATAGTATATATTCATGTCATAAATATTTATATTTATATAATACAGTTAAAGACTAAAAAAGTAAAATTTTAAATGACTAAGCCATTATTACTCAATATATTGTGTTTTTTAAATGATTAATATTTCATTCTAATTTCTACTATGTCCATCAAGTTTGTTCAATTATTAAAGTGGTCTTTGAAGCAAAATGCGAGAAATGTAAAAGACTGGATTACAGAGAAGTAGTAAATTTAAATTTTGCTCAGTCCTGCCTCACTCCAAGTGACCCCATGGACTATAGTGCACCAGGTTCCTCTATCCACAGAATTCTCCAGGCATGAATCCTGGAGTGGGTAGCCATTGCCTATTCCAGGGGATCTTCTTGACCCAGGGATCAAGTCTGGATCTCCTGCATTGATTAAATGATTGATTTATTTCAAATTGTAACTTAAAAATAGATTAAGAAAATAATTATTACTTTTGACATGCAGAAATATTCCTCTTAGCTAACAGAAGGAAATTCTAAGCAGCATTAAGTTGAATTACTTTAGGACATGAATATTTATTACTGAAAGCCCACTATATGCCAAGTGATGTACAAAGCACTAGAATAATTTATCACTTTCAATTCTCACTAAAGAACATAAGAAAGGTATTACTACCCACCCTATTTTACCAAACATGATAAGACACCAAGAGGATCTTAGACAACAAATTGTAAAATCCAGACCCAGGTGACTATAAAACTGTTTATGCTCTTTTCAGTTCTCTAATAATATGTCTCATTTCTGGAAGAGCCACTTAGAGTCTATAATTAAAGAATGGGAGAGAAGAATTTTAAACCAATAGCTTTGAAATAGATAAATGGTATTTGTCTTGGGGTCTGAGTTCTCCTTCAAATATAATATTAGTTAAACCCAAATGAATTAGTTATCATTGTAGGTAAAAAATGGTTGAATAAAGGCAATTTCATATACTTTTCAATTTAACTTTGATATCTAAGTTAGTGTTAAGAGGATGTAATGAAGTATTTAATACACATGAAAATAACAAATAGTTATAACTGATCTAGAGGGCTTTTATTCTGGGAAAAATAATCGACAAAATTAAAATAAGAAAATTTTATTGTATTTAAAAGAGTTCAGAATCTAGAGGCAGAATATCTGTGTTAAATCTCAACTCCACAACTTTCTAGATGTGCAAACTTGGGCAAATTAATTTATTTATCTGAACTTATTTGGGTGTAAGAATTTTATCTACCCCTTAAAGTTTCTTTTTTGGAAATTAAGTGAGATGACACAACATTTAGGACAGATAGAACACTTTCTGGAATATACAAAATATTTAATAACCACTTAAATATTAACATTCATAGTTTCTTATAGTTATATATAGTTTCATGTTTACAAACAAGATCACATAGGACACAGTTTTAAGTAAATAAAAAGGGTGAAACAGCCAATATTTATGATAGTCTATTGTATACAGAGCAACTTGGGGATAATTGGATATTAAAATAAGATATGGTCCTCAATTGTGTGCAATATGATCTTGGTGAGATTAAGCAACATTGAGAAGGCAGTAGCAGGGCAGAGCTCTTTCTAGTCCTTTCAGTTAGCCTAGCTCTCTTTCTGGAATATACAAAATATTTAATAACCACTTAAATATTAACATTCATAGTTTCTTATAGTTACATATAGTTTCATGTTTACAAACAAGATCACATAGGACACAGTTTTAAGTAAATAAAAAGGGTGAAACAGCCAATATTTATGATAGTCTATTGTATACAGAGCAACTTGGGGATAATTGGATATTAAAATAAGATATGGTCCTCAATTGTGTGCAATATGATCTTGGTGAGATTAAGCAACATTGAGAAGGCAGTAGCAGGGCAGAGCTCTTTCTAGTCCTTTCAGTTAGCCTAGCTCTTGCTTTTCTAGCTGTCATTTCTAAGCAAGTAGACCATCTGTGGAATATAGAAATCAGGACTTCTGGCAATATTCTGAGCCACATATCTCTAAATCTTTTTCATGAAAATGAAGACTACCTCGATAGTTTGTATGGCAACTGCTACACTATTGGGTTAATGGTGCCAAGGTAATGGGTAATAAACCTGGTAAAGGCTGATTGCTTTTGTGACCAAAAGTGAGTGGCTGCAGACCTCTCAAAAAGCCAATAAAGTGTCAAGGCTGAGGTAAAGGAAAGTTTGCTTTATTTTGTATGTGGACAGTTGGGGGCAGGGGGAGGACAGACTCCTGTCCAAAGGCCAATTCCCCCCAGCTCAGACAATCAGGGAGCAAGAGCTTTTCTAGACGGAGGGGGCTAAATACAGAAACAGCATAGTTAGCTCTGACAGTCACCTTGAAATTGGTCAGTGGTCTGACCAGCATCATCTTGATTGTTTTACGTACAGTTAATCTTCAATTCCAGGGCCACTTTGTTGCCAATCCTTGAGGCCTGTTCTCAGAATTGTCAGCTTATGTCGTGGCTAAAGCCTGATCATCATGTAGTTAACTTCTCCACCTGGTGGGGTGGTTTCAGTATCTATTAAACAGCTCACAGGATGTGGCTCCGGGGAAGGCAATGGCACCCCACCCCAGTACTCTTGCCTGGAAAATCCAATGGACGGAGTAGCCTGGTGGGCTGCAGTCCATGGGGTCGCTAACAGTCGGACAGACTGAGCGACTTCACTTTCACTTTTCTCTTTCATGCATTGGAGAAGGAAATGGCAACCCACTCCAGTATTCTTGCCTGGAGAATCCCAGGGATGGGGGAGCCTGGTGGGCTGCTGTCTATGGGGTCACACAGAGTCGGACACAACTGAAGTGACTTAACAGCAACAGCAGCAGCAGGATGTGGCTCAGAGTATCATCTATAGGCTTTGAGAAGAAACTGAAAGTCCTTGACTATGCTTAATGAGTACACTTTATTACTGGGTCTCCTTTGACTGTTTTCCTTTGTTTCTGTATGTTCTCACATCTCTGATTAGGCTTACTCTTTGGCAAAGGTTTTTCCACAGACAAAAGTCTGGCAGAGGACATGGGGGCAAGGATCCATAGGGTCCTGCTCCATTTCAGCTTCTCTTGTTAATGATTGCTGACCAGGTAACCAAGCTTGCTCACTTGCTATTCACACACTGACCACACTGAACCCCTGCTTAGTTATCATAGCTGATCAATGATTGTAACATTTTATCTCATGAGGGCAGCACAAGAGAAAAATAAAAACGAATAGGCATATGAGCAAAATGTAAAACTAACATCATAAACTAAAAAATTATCTGTGATATTTGTGAAAATTTTGAAAGATATGCTTCCAAAACAATTGAAAGGAAAATGACACATATGCATTTTTGTGTGTCAAAGGAAGGGATACAGGGTTGACTTTGAGTTCATATTTATAGCACTCAGCTTATCATTAATATACTTGGGGGTGATTATGGGTTTATTGCTATTTTTCAACTTTTGATAGACATAATAGAAAATGTAACATGGTCATCAGAGAATAAGATTAAGTGAATGATTGAGAATGTGTTACAGTGGAGTACCACAGGAACTAGGCATAAATATTAATCCAGCTTTAGTCAACAGTAATTCTGTCTGAACATTTGCTTCTGGCTTTCTGTTCTGAGCATTTGTGCAACAATCTCCAGGTATTACACAACAGACTCTGCTTTCCCTGTATTGCCAGAGCTATGATTTTACAGAGATAACAGACAAGAATTAATGTTGACTGTGATGCATAAGTTCTTGAAAAAACCGTTTCGTGTATTTTCTTCTACTTTTTTACTTAAACCATTTCCTTTTTATTCCATCTTGGCCAGAAGCAGACATCCAACAAATGACAATTTAACAAAATGTTTAACCATAAATTAAGGGTCAAAGGTTCAAAAACACAAAGAAGGAAAGAAGGAAAACAAAGAAGTGTAAACAACTAAGGGCTTGTTTCTCTTAGGCAGAAAGAAGTCCCAAGGTAGAAAGGACAAACATGGCCAGCGCAGTTACATGACACCACTGCCTGCTTCTGCCTTTGGCTCAACCACCCATTACATGTCTGTTGATTGTTAGTTGCAAATTCATTGCTTTATCTCCAGCCTCATGTCGGTATTTCAAGAAGGTAGGTCAGAGTTATGTCACATACTCATCCCTAGCTGCAGAGGAAGCTGGAAAATAATTTTTAAAGTATGGAATGTTGCCTCTCCAAAAAAACTCACTTCTGAAGTAAGAATGAATTAGAAAAGATATTGCGGTAGCATTTAGCAGAATCTGCCACGACCACTTTTTTGTTGTTGCTGTTAGTCACTAAATTGTATCCGACTCTTTGCGACCCCATGGACTGCAGCATGCCAGGCTTCCCTGTTCCTCACTATCTCCTGGAGTTTGCTCAAACTCATGTTAATTGAGTTGATGATGACCCCTTCTCTTCCTGCCTTCAATCTTTCCCAACAACAGAGTCTTTTCCAATGAGTCAGCTCTTCACATCAGGTGGCCAAATTATTGGAGCGTCAGCTTCAGTATCTTTCCTTCCAGTGAATACTCAGGGTTGATTGAAGATTGACTCATTTGATCTCCTTGCAGTCCAAGGGACTCTCAAGAGTCTTCTCCAGCACCACAATAAGAAAGCGTCAATTCTTTGGCATGTTACAAAGTATTAATATTTTTCAACCTTGACAAAATATTCTTAATTTAGTTATTTGGGAGACAAATGAGGGGTACTATTTACAACTAATAATTAAGATCCAATTTCTAGTTTCTAATACTACATAGGACACATTAAACAATTTAAGGTGAATGGATAAACTCTTAACAGAAGTATGTATTTATATTATTATATATATGTATATATACATATATAAAGTTGTGACTAATAATTTGCCTTCCAATGCAGGAGTGTGGGTTTGATCCCTGGTCAAGGAGCTAAGATCCCTTGGCTTAAGGATTTTAAGAAGCAATATTGTAACAAATTCAATAACAACTTAAAAAAAAAGTCCACATCAAAGTTGTGTTACATATTTTATGTAAGCCATTTTAAAACATTTTAAATGTATTTTTAGGTAAGCCAAAGCATAGTTAATTCAGTTCAGTTCAGTTCAGTCGCTCAGTCATGTCTGACTATTTGCGACCCCATGAATTGCAGCACGCCAGGCCTCCCTGTCCATCACCAATTCCCGGACTTTACTCAGACTCACATCCATTGAGTCAGTGATGCCATCCAGCCATCTCATCCTCTGTCGTCCCCTTCTCCTCCTGCCCCTAATCCCTCCCAGCATCAGAGTCTTTTCCAAAGAGTCAACTCTTTGCATGAGGTGGCCAAAGTACTGGAGTTTCAGCTTTAGCATCATTCCTTCCAAAGAAATCCTAGGGCTGATCTTCAGAACGGACTGGTTGGCTCTCCTTGCAGTCCAAGGGACTCTCAAGAGTCTTCTCCAACACCACAGTTCAAAAGCATCGATTCTTTATTTATCCATATTTTAAAATTATCCATTATATGTCTTTTGAGGTTACAAGATTTTTTCTTTTACCATTTTCTTCCTATTTAGAAAATAGACTTTCTTTAAAGACTTGTCTATTGGTGATATATTCTTGGTTTTCTTTCATCTAAGAATATTTTAGGGTTTCCCTGGTGACTCAGCAGTAAGGAATACACCACAATGCAGGAGACATGGGTTTGATCCCTAGTAGGGAAGATCCCCTGGAAAAGGAAATGGCAACCTATTCCAATATTCTTGCCTGGGAAATTCCATGGACAGAGGAGACTGGTAGGCTACAGTCCATGGGATTTCAAAGTCTTTGACATGACTGAGTGACTAAACCACAACAAAAAAGAATATCTTAAATTCCTCTTCATTCCTAAGCATGTTTTTGCTAGACAGAAAATTCTGTGCTGACAGTCCTTTCTTCCAGCACTGGAAATATGCTGTGCTATATATCTCTTTTGCCTCCATGATTCCTCTTGAGAAATCTTTTCAATTGAATTACTTACCCATTATAGGTAAGGTGTTATTTTTCTCTTGTTCCCCAAATATTTTGTTTGTTTGTTTGTTTTTGGTTTTTGGAAGTTCTACTATGATTTGTCTTGATGTAGATTGCTTTGGGGTTATGAAATGTGGATTTGTTTCAGCCTTTTGAATCTGTAGGTTTTTGTCTTTTGCCAAATATAGAATGTTTTCAGACATAATCTGAGTGCTTTTCTAACCCTGCCCATTTTTTTTCCCCCTTTCCTTAAGGAACTCAAATGACACAAATATTAGGTCTGACAGGTCCCTGAACTTCTATTCATTATATTATCATTCTGTTTTCTCAGATTGAGTATTTCTGTCATTCTGTCTTCAAGTTCACTATTCTTCAAGTTGACTTGATGATACCATTCACTGGGGAGGGATGCCTTGGTAGAGACAAGTGTCAGTTGAAGCCCAGACTCCCTGTGTGGTCTTCAGTGTTGCCACAATCAGGGGAAGTAGGGATTTATCTCACTGCCAGGCATAGAAATCCTGGCTGAATTACTCTGCTTCTCTGACATCAGCTTGGTTGAGGGATGTACTGCCATGTGCCTAGAGAGAGTCCACATCTAGGCTCCCCATCTGGCCTTTGCTTGCATGTGTGGGGTGTCACCACAGTTTCTTCTGTGGTGTTTGGATAGAGTAGAACAGTTATTATATAAAGTTTTCTTTCTCTCTAGGCTGCCTCATTCTTTGCCCATTGGTGAAAGAAAGCAGCCTTTTTTGACTGTGCCCATTGACATTTCCAGGCTATAGGTTTTTCCTCCTCAAAGTCTGTGGTATAAGCCAAGAAGGAAACATAGGAAACTCACTGCATTGTTATTCCTGGGTTCTGAGGTACCTAACTAGGGGACTTTTTTGACTGTGCCCATTGACATTTCCAGGCTGTAGGTTTTTCCTCCTCAAAGTCTGTGGTATAAGACAATAAGGAAACATAGGAAACTCACTGCATTGTTATTCCTGGGTTCTGAGGTACCTAACTAGTTTTTCTCCTCTCCAAATTTTGGATTTCTTTTAAATATAATGTCCAAGGTTTTCTATTAATACTCAATGGGATATCTAGTAAAAGGTATGTCTTCTTTCCTGGAGCAGAATTTGAGATTATATCAGCCTTTTAAAAGTTTATATCATATATATGGAAGAGACTAATTATAATCAAGAAACAGAGAGGAGTTAAACTGTAATGAATATAAGAAAAATGAAAAACACTAACTACATGATTTAAAAAAAAAAGATTCCTAAGAATGTTTTTGTACTTTTCCTGGGATATAAAAGGACTAGATGAAGAAAGGCATTAAAATTAAGGGTAAACATGCTCTGCTCATTAACTGTAAGATAGTGAAATTAGATCTCTTTTGAAATAATGACTAGAAAAATTTAAAATAACTAGGTTATAACTATCAAATTTCATAATTTCTCCAAAAATTATTGTAAAAAGCTTAATACAATAGCTACAGCAGCATAGTTTTGAGTGAATTCTTTAATCTGTCCAAATTTCACTTTCTTACAAAATTTTGGAAAGATCATTAGCAATAATGTCACATTGTTTGAAGATGGCAAACACAAGGATTCAGATAGAGATACTAGGGAATATAGATAGGGGCCACATTGTTTCTGCAAAATGTAATGGGTCTGAAAGAAGGCTTTAGCTAAACTATAAGTATGGTGGTGGTCTAGTTGCTAAGTCAGGTCCAACCCTTGCGATTCCATGGACTGTAGCCAGCCAGGCTCCTCTGTCCATGGAGTTCTCCAGGCAAGAATACTGGAGTGGCTTGCCATTCCCTTCTCCAGAGGATCTTCTCGACCCAGGAATCGAATCTGGGTCTCCTGCCTTGCAGGCAGATGATTTACCAACTGAGTTATGAGGGAAACCCAAAACTAGAAATAAAAACAGAATAAAAATTGAGATTTCATGCAGAACCAAAAAAAGAGTCATATTGGAGTGACTAACTTGGTTAGATAGCATCACCAACTCAACACACATGAATTTGAGCAACCCCCAAAAGACAGTGAAGGACAGGGAAGCCTGAGGTGTTGCAGTCTATGGGGTCCCAAAGAGTAGGACATGATTTAGCGATTGAACAACAACAAGCTTAGAAAATAAAAGGAAGATAAATGGAGGGGAAAAAAAAATCCTTAAAAAAAAAAGGTCAATATATTTTGAAGATGGAACATAACTCCAAACCTGGAATTTTTAATGATTCTAATTGGAAGATCCTCTTTCTTTTGGAAATTTTTACACTAGAAATATATTTTCTGACTTACATACCTCTAGCTTTAGAAACCTAATCAAGTACTTCAGATTAAAAAGCAGGTATGTAGTTTCTTATTGCTTCTACTCTTTGTGTATTCTTAACAATTATTTAAAATTTTTGATTTGGTGTGTTCATCAAAAAAATTTTAAATATGTTTGGTTTAATGTTGAATTCTCTATTTTCTAATAATAGAAACTTACTTTACATTTTCTACTAACTGACCTCTTAGCATAAGAATTAGGAGTCTCTACTTTGGCTCAAATTTTCTTGGACTGATTTTGAGAATCTCAGAAGATTTAAGAAGCTAAGTCTGTACCCTAAATTAAAACATACTTTTCTGTCAGAGAGAAGAGTAACCTATTAATTTACAACTTTGTGTGAGTGAGTTGGGATTATAACAGCTCTTGGAAAAATAAGGTTATAGCCCAAACTGGGAGACATAAGATTCAAAACAAACCAATCTTGTATGTCCAGTTTAAATTAAATACATCAAGATAAAAGCCACTTTAGTTTGTAATACTGGGCAAATTCTCAACTATCTGTGGCTGAATTTCTTTAATTCCACCTAGAGTTGCTTTTTTTTTTTTTCTTAAAAATTGCAGAGCATAGTACCTGACACAATTAGGTACCTACTAATTGTTAAAAATTGTTCTCATATTTTTATTGTGTTAACAAAATTAAGAGTCACAAGAAAATTTCTGGAACAAGAAATATATGAACGGCCAACAGGGGCAGAGAAGTCTCATTTGTTTGGTTGTGGCAGCTGTGGGGATTTTATAGACTGCTTAGAAACATATACTTTTAGATTTTTTTCAAAGAGGTAGATCCCATTTTTTGCTGTCTAAATGACTTCTTACTGTCACTAGTCTGCAATCAGCATATAATGTCTTCCCATTCCCTACCCTAAAAAGATTTTTCTTTTTCCCCATGCTCACTTTCTCCTTCTTCCCTATGATTCTGAGGACAACTTCTGTCCGGATTAAGCTGCATTATATTTCCACAATGCACTGCTTGAAGGCATCCAGTAGAACTCACAGAAAGTGCAAGATTATGATAGTCACATCATAGCAGATCAGAGCTATATTCTGAATGGTTTTATATTCAATGGCTTTGTGTTAGAAGTTTAAAAGGCATATCATATGGGTTTTACATTTTGTTAGATAAGGATCAAATGAAGAAACCTCCTGTGTACTTACCAGGATAGCTTTTCACCTTAACATTAAGTCTTTAGGAAAAAAACTTTTCCTGAGGTAACCAAGTACAATGGCTTTGGGTTTTTTCCCTCATTTCTTTTACATACGAGCTGAATAGTATGAATCTACACAAGTAATTCCCTTTCTATCTTGGCTTAGCTGGTAGATATCTATATAAACAAGTATTTCAAAATTAAATTATACACACATATATGTGCACATACTGGGCTTCCCTTGTGGCTCATCTGGTAAAGAATCTGCCTGTAATGCAGGAGATCTGGGTTCTATCCCTGGGTTGGGAAGATCCCTTGAAGAAGTGAAAGGCTACCCACTCCAGTTTTCTGGCCTGGAGAATTCCATGGGCTATATAGTACTTGGGGTCACAAAGAGTTGGACACGGATGAGTGACTTTCACTTTATGAGTGGCGTATGGGGCTTCCCCAGTAGCTCTGCTGGTAAAGAATCTGTCTGCAATGCAGGAGAGTCCTGTTCCATTCCTGGGTCAGAAAGATCCCCTGGAGAAGGGATAGGCTACTCAATCCAGAAGTCTTAGGTTTCCCTGGGTAAAGAGATTCTTTACCAGAGGGTAAAGAATCCACCTGCAATAAGGGAGATCTGGGTTCCATCGCTGGGTTGGGAAGATCCCATGGAGGAGGGCATGGCAACCCACTCCAGTATTCTTGCCTGGAGAATCCCTATGGACAGAGAAGCCTGGCGGGCTATAGTCCAAAGGGTCACAAAGAGTCCGATACAACTGAGTGACTCAACACAGCATATATACACATATGTAAATACATCTATTGAGAGCCTGCCAAGTGCTAGGATGGCTGCAATAGAGTTGTTAGGGATATAGAGGTAAAACAAAGTTCCTGCTCTCAAATTCAAAGGCGAGTGGATTGGTGTAAGCATTTCAAAAAGCAAATACAAAAATATAAAAATTGAAATACGAATATGAAAGTACAAAAATGCTCATTATATAGTAAGCATATGTCAAAAGTTAAAGTCACTAAAGCACCAATCAGCAGAATGCTAAAGTTGGTTTTAAAATCAATAAAGAGTCCAGTGTATACATAGTCAATAAAGGAAAGAAAGTTAAAATTATATTGGATGATTGTTAATATAGTTACAAATCAAGTTAAAAACATATTGGGGGGTTATCTTTTCTAACATAAATTATTAATGTTTCTACTAAATAAAAATTATTTGCAAATTATCAGTATTTTTCTGAGTAGCATCTAATATTGCAGACATTGGGCCATAACAAACAGCACACAAAATAATCAAATAACAGGAAACCTCTCTGGCTTCAGATAACTTGGAAGCAGAATTTTTGAACAATATGCTAGGATAGCTTTGCAAAGATACACAGTGGTCATTTGCCCTATATTTAATTTTGAATCATTTTCCTATGTGATGAAAATAGTTAATTTGGAGATTTCAAAGTCTTAGTCTGATAAGAGAATCAGGAAATACCTACTTGAGGATTTCTTTTTGAATGTTTGAAGTAAAAGTATAAACTGATGAAAATCATTTGCAAACACTGACTTTCATCATGCAACTAATTTCTTAAAATTGCTTTATATGATACACTTAAGTATATTCTTTTTATCTAATTTATTGTGGTGAATGCTTGTGATAATTTTCCTGACTACCTTGGTGGCCCTCTGCAATTAACTCTTTTCTTCATTGTCCATTATTTTAATCTTCCTAAATGCTGGTAGGTTCCAGATTCAGCTGCTGTATTTCAAAGTCTTCAAATCTTGATGTGGCTACACACTCCTTATCTAATCCTTATGAATAAGGAGATTTGAGCTCCCATGGTTGTTATCTTTTCCCACTCTGCACAATCTAGAATCAAGCAGGGATCTCTGAAGTAAAATTGTCTGCTGGGCCATCTGTTAGTATAGGACAGTTTAAAAGGTTATTTTCATTTGCCATATCCCACAGGAAACCATAGTAGTAAAATTCCCTCTTGGACAAATCTGTGATATAGATATTAGCAATGAATTTTTAAAGCCAACTATATTTTTAATAGGAGATAATATAACACCCATTAACTCAATTGGGAATATACTTGTACTCCCTATTCCCACACCAACTTGTCATCTCCATGAACAGATGCTAATACAAAAATAAAAATCACAAATCAACACTTGAATTAATGGGCAAACGTCCTCATATTTAAACACACTATTACCCTAATTCATGATGAGGCTCTTTGTTGGGAGATTCCAAAGAAAGATGGAAGATTCACCTAAACTCTAGATAATAACATGGTTTTTCAGCTCTAGCTTTTATTTCAGAATAGAGCTCAAAAAAATGTGTTCAAAAAATTAACCTGTGGTTATAGACCATTTCAAGGTTTTAGTACTGGATCTAAAACACTGGAAATAATCAAAATTTATTCACTTTGCAAACAGAAAAGCTATTATAGTATTAAGAATGCTTAATTAAAGACTTCCAAGTGTCAGTTTCATTATCCACACACAATGTTGTTATTTTATTATTTATAATGTGCCTCTGATTCTACCTAAAGAGTATATCATAGTGTAAGTATATTTGGTCAGAAACCACATTTAAAAGCTGATGATCCTTTAAAAATATCTCAGTAAATAAAATATAATACTTTGTTGCAATTTCTTTTTGGTTGCTGTTGTTCTGATTATTTCACAGCAATCCCATTTTATGTTTCCATTTAGAATATTTTTTAAAGGTAATGAAATCCCCACTTTAACTTTCTCTTACAAATTTTTCTCTGTTCTCCAATCCCTTAAACCAAGTTTCTGGTTGCTAATAATTATCACCACAAAAAAGTCAAATTATTATTTTTGAAAAAAAAAAAGTAAAATTTCCTTTTATAAAATTGACTTTATTAAAAGGAAAAATAATTAACTGCTTTAAATTTTGCTATCAGGAAATAGGGATTATCATTAAAATTAGGTTAGTATCTTTCTAGACACTTTTATTTACTTATAAAAAACTTACCGATTAAAATACTTCTATAAAAATTTGGGCCATATTATATGTAGCTATTTGAATATCGATTACTATATTATATTTAAATAAGTACAAGGAAAAGTAGTTAAATCTAAAGAGAGGGAATGGCTAAAACTCAATCTGCTAGGCAAGTAATACTAGTACTTAAAATATTTAACTATCAGTAACAAAATATTTGGAGACTGGAATGGCAACACACTTCAGTATTCTTGCCTGGAGAATTCCATGGACAGAGAAGCCTGACTGGTTACAGTCCATAGGGTCACAAAAAGTCAGACACAACTGAATGACTAACACACACACACACATAAAATATTATGACAAAAATTAATGTGGTTGGAATAATTGTATTTCTTTTAAATATGTCTTGATTACAGTCATATTTGCCTGTCTGCTGTGATAAGGTCCTTACATTTCCTCCCACTGCTTAGTTCTGATGGTCAGCTCTAGTATCTTTTGTTTTTCACCTTCCACCTTTTAAAATATTCATTTTCTTAATAATAATTTGAAGTACTATCTAGAATTTTTTCACATAAAATGAAATAACTGCTTACACTGGTCTTTTATCTGTGGCTTCTTCATTTCTATATCCATTAGTTTGATTTATATGTTAAATGACTAGAGTGTCAAATTTCTTCCTTCTGTACTTCCTGTCACTTTGTAATATTTATGCTGATGAATAAACTTTTTTTCTTATCACATTGCTCACAGAAATGATTTCTCCCTTCTTTCCATCCATCCATTCATTTAACATTCTCTCTTTCTCTCTTCATTTAGTTCATATTTCTTTATGAAATAATGACAGAATATTCATCAATAATTTCACCAACATGGTTTCAAAGATTCATATATTTGAATCTACTATTTTTTAAATGAATAGTAGCATACAATACACAATAATTTACTACCTAAACCCTTTATCCTTTCATTTGGAGTCAGGAAGGGAGTTTTGTTTTTCAAATAGAAGCTCAACTCTGAGTTTGTAGTATACAAAGAGCTTGAATTAATTTTATATATGTTCAGACAAACAACATATTTACATTAGTATGTGTATATCATCCCTTGCATAGAAATTACAAATAGAAAATAGGCCCATAGAATTTTGAATGTCAAAAGAAAGGAATATTATCTTTCATTCAGGCTTGGTTGGTGAACCGTACTTCTATTGGTTACATTAGCAACCCTCTCCTTAAGAAGATGAGAAAAATATAAAATGGAATAAGATTAGAAAATGTGATGAAATACAAAACATTGAAAGTGACTGTTGACCCTAAACAGTTGTGAACGGAATATTCATGTTCCTTCCAATGTCATAAAGTCCTAACCCCCATATGAGAGAATATGGTAGTAAGTAAGTAGAGATTTGTACCCAAATAAGAAGATACAACTTACTTTATTTTCCTCCACATAAGGAAATAAGGAAGAGGGCTCTTACCAGAGACACATCAAACTGGCACGATTATCCCAGAATTCTAGCCTATGAACTGGAAGAAATAAATTTTTGTTATTTAAGCCAATCAATCTATGATATTCATATATAGTTATATCAGCCTGAACTAAAAATCAGATTTTCTCATAATTTTTATCCTTTTTCTTTTTAAAATTTATTTATATTTAAATTGAAGGATAATTACGTTATAGAATTTTGTTTTCTGTCAAATCTCAACATGAATCAGCCATAGGTATACATATATACCCTCCTGTTTGAACCTCCCTCCCATCTCCCTGATTCCCACATCTCTAGGTTGATACAGAGCCCCTGTGTGAGTTTTCTGAGCCATCCAGCAAATTCCCATTGGCAATCTATTTTACATATGATAATGTACGTTTCCATGTTACTCTCAACATACATCTCAGCCTCTCCTCCTTTTTCCTTATGTGCATATGTCTATTCTCTATGTCTGTTTCTCCACTGCTGCCCTGCAAATAAATTCTTCAGAACCCTTTTTCTAGATTCCATATATGTGCATTAGTATACAATATATATCTTTCTCTTTCTGAGTTACTTCACTCTGTATAATAGGCTCTAAGTTCATCCACTTCATTAGAACTGACTCAAATGCATTCCTTTTTATAGCTGAATAATATTTCATTGTGTATATGTAGCATAAGTTCTTTATTCATTCATCTATTGATGGAAATCTAGGTTGTTTCCATGTTCTAGCTATTGTAAATAGTGATGCAATAAACAATGGGATACATGTGTTTCTTTCAATTTTGGTTTCCTCAGGGTGTATGCCTAGGAGTGGGATTGCTGGGTCATACGGAGAAGGTGATGGCACCCCACTCCAGTACTCTTGCCTGGAGAATCCCATGGACTGAGGAGCCTGGAAGGCTGTAGTCCATGGGGTCGCTGAGAGTCGGACACGACTGAGCAACTTCACCTTCACTTTTTACTTTCACACATTGGAGAAGGAAATGGCAACCCACTCCAGTGCACTTGCCTGGAGAATCCCAGAGACTGGGGAGCCTGGTAGGCTGCTGTCTATGGGGTCGCACAGAGTTGGACACGACTGAAGTGACTTAGCAGCATCAGCAGCAGCAGCATGGTGGTTTTATTCCTGGATTTTTAAGGAATCTCCATACCGTCTTCCATAGTGGCTATATCAATTTACATTCCCATCAACATTGTAAAACTGTTCCCTTTTCTACACACCTTCTCCAGAATTTATCGTTTGTAAAATTTTTGATGCTGACCATTCTGACTGGTGCGAGGTGATATCTCATTTTGGTTTTGATTTACATAACAAAAATGACAGAATGATCTCTGTTCCTCTCCAAGGCAAACCATTCAATATCACAGTAATTGAGGTCTATGCTCCAACCAGAAACACTGAAGAAGCTGAAGTTGAATGGTTCTATGAAGACCTACAAGACCTTTTAGAACTAACANGCAATCTCAAAAACGACAGAATGATCTCTGTTCGTTTCCAAGGCAAACCATTCAGTATATCCGTAATCCAAGTCTATGCCGCAACCAGTAATGCTGAAGAAGCTGAAGGTGAATGGTTCTATGAAGACCTACAAGACCTTTTAGAACTAACACCCAAAAAAGATGTCCTTTTCATTATAGGGGACTGGAATGCAAAAGTAGGAAGTCAAGAAACACCTGGAGTAACAGGCAAATTTGGCCTTGGAATGCAGAATGAAGCAGGGCAGACTAATAGAGTTTTGCCAAAAAATGCACTGGTCATAGCAAACACCCTCTTCCAACAACACAAGAGAAGGCTCTACACATGGACATCACCAGATGGTCAACACCGAAATCAGATTCTGGCTTAGTGTGTCTCAAAAGATTAAATTCAAATTTGAACTGTGGCTACATCATTTGAAGATTTGAATACCAGGCCACAGTACTGGAAGTTACATTAGAAGCTGCCTACCTGAATAGGTCACTGTATATGGCTGTTTAGTGAAATAAATATGAACATATCACTCTATTTTCTCATATATTTTAATCTCCCAGCAATGGTAGTTAAAGTAACCATGTAAGAATCACAGGAACTAGTGAAAGCCAAATCTGTTTTTAAGGGCTCATTTGAAAAGACTACATGAATCAAATGAACTTCTTTAAAAAAAAAAGTAAACTTTTTTGTCCAAATTAGAGAATTATAAAGTATTAATCACCAACCAAAGGATTACAGTTATTAAGCAGGGTTATTAACTATCTAAATTAGTTTTGGCTCCATTAGTCAAAAGCCATGAATTGGTATTCAGAATTCTAGGTATATGTCATTTTCTTTAAATTAGAAGAGACATTTCCTATATCATGAACAGGATACCCAGAATTCTAAATATCAATTCATAGCTTCTGACTATAATGGAGCCAAAACTAATCTAGGAAAACAAACACTATATTGCTTATATATGGAATCTATAAAAATTATACAGTTATTTTCAAAGCAAAACCAGAGACACAGGCCTAGAGAACAAATGATAAGCAGGGAGGAGGGAAGAATTGGGAGATTGGGACTGACATATATACACTATTGATACTATATATAAAATGGATAACTAATGAGAAACTACTATATAGCACATGGAAGTCTATTCAGTGCTCTGCGGTGACCTAAATGGGAAGGTAATCCAGAGAAGAGGGGATATATATACATGTATCACTGATTCACTTAACTGTGTAGCAGAAACAAAACATTGTAAAGAAACTATATTCCAATAAACATTAATTAAATATATAAGTAGAAAAGTAAGCAATTTCAGGGACATTCAGGATGCAGGAAATTAGGCCATACCTGCTGACGTCATGTGCTGTAAGCATCAGATCAGCTCTATTCCCATTTCCTTTCTTATTTACATACCTCAAAAAATGTGCTCTGGCATAGTCTCAAATAGAAAATAAAGGACACAGTTTAAAAAACAAACTGCAAAGTGGTATTTATTTACATTAAAATGTAAACCACCTGTATGCACACAAAGTTAAGAGGCACAATGTTATGCACAGTAACTATGACTTTCAGAATATGTTACACACAATAGTATCTGCTGAGACATCAGTGGTTCCAGTGAAAACAGGAGGTACCGAAACATTCCTGACACCAAATAAATTATTCACATATTCTAATCATATAAGACAGTTAATTTTTTTAAAGTTATGTACTTCAAAAAACACTAGCAAGATGTACAACCAAAATATAGTTTTATGCAAAATGTCTTCAGATTATATATAAATGATCCCTTTCAGAATGCAATTTTACCTTTTAAATAAACTACATTGACTTCAAGACTATTTATACATAGCCTCCTAAATATGATTGAAGACAGACATTATTTTTTAAAAAAGTGTAATATACTAGAGAATATGCTGAACTATTGGCTCCAAATTCCAACACTGCCATTCTATTTTTCAGACACAATCCAATTTTTAAATTCCAATTTTAGAGTATGAGATTATCTGTTCTGTTTTGCAAATCGTTGCTTCTAAGCACTCTTAACAGACTGTCCCGAACTATCTCATATATCGGAGAAATTAGAACTTTAAAAAATCTTAAAATGCTTTAGTTAAAGCTGGTACCGTATATATAGATTTTGATAAATTGAACACTTTTCTCTTAAAAGACTTTTGCACAAAGATCTTTTTCAATTTTTAAGTCTAATAAAAATTTTTATAAAGTTCAAAAGAACACTTGAATATATTTATAATGCAGTGAAGGCTTCCTCTTTGGCATTTCTCCATTCAGTTTTAAAATAAAACACGTGAACAGACATTTCTATTTTTCTATTTATCTACTACAGACATTTTCTATTCACAAAAGTATCTGATTGAAATTAACAGCAATTTCATTGCTAAGAAATATTTTCTTTATAATCTACAAAAACACTTAGATCTTACTATGAGAAGCAGAAATGTTTTGATGTTGCTGAAATGAGTTTGCTTATTTCTTTTTTTCAGTGATTGGAAATTCAACATCCTTTCTAATTTAGCAATGGATAAAGAGACATATTTTACATTAGCAAAAATGCTGACCAGAGTATAACTTTTGAATATTGAGAGGAAGTAGCCTCTATTAAGGAAAAAGAAAATCTTCAAATAATAGGGGCATAACAAATAAAACCACTGTCTGTTCTTCCTTGGTTCCTGCAGCTTTTCTAAAAGAAAACAAACTAAAACTACTGCACTATACCAATGTTACTATAAACTATACTGATTTGTGGACATTTTTTAACATTGCCTTCTGTGAGATTTCCACATTACTTCCAGTATTCATGAATTTTTTGTTCTTATCACAAACTAACCTTAAGGTTAAAACAGTCCAAGTCTGATTATTTTTAAATGATGGTAGGAAACAAATAACAAGGATTTTGCAAATGAGTACAATTTTCCTCATTCACAACTAAATATGGGGGAAAATGTCAGTAAAGCTGAAACAAACGCAAGCTAAATTCTCCAGGGCTTACTGACAATAAACACTGAAAAAAAAAAAAAATCCTCTACCTAATTACTGCTGTTTATCAATGTCTTGTTTAGTAGCTAAATTGTGTGTCTGACTCTTTGGGATCCCATTAACTGTAGCCCCAGGCTCCTCTCCATGGGAGTTCCCAGGCAAGAATGCTGGAGAGGGTTGCCATTTCCTTCCCCAGGGTATCTTTCCAACCCAGTGCTTGAACCTGTGTCTCTTGCATTGACAGGCAGATTCTTTACCACTGAGCCACCAGGAAAGCCCCCTTATCAACATCTACAAAGGTCTTAAATAACCAAAAAAACTATAGTAATAAATACTGTGATATTAACACATTTTTAAAATGCAATTAATAATTCTCTTTTGTTTTCTAACCATGCAGAACCATGGAAATTGAAGTAGAGAATGACAGCAGGTTAAAGAAATAAAATATAAATTGGTAATGAAATATTTGAATAAATTTGTAGCTTTTTTAGAAAGAAAACAAACTGATTCAATAAATATATTTTAAAAATCTGGAGAATGCAGGTTACATGAATAGGACACATAACAGGACACTGAATTTGTGAAGGTTAACTCTGTCATATAATATGGCCGTTACTGAATATTGTATATGCAGCTTATAAAAATAACACTGCTATCTCCCAGTCAATGTAAGTACATGACATCAACACTATCCTTCAAGTAGAGTTCAAATTAAGAATTACATTTGATAACCAAGTCAAAAAATAGCCAGCCCCTGCTAACACAATTTAGTAAGAACTGGGAATCACATAATTGGCACTAGGCAATGTTTACAGAATATAGTTTTAAGTGCACATGGATATCTACTTCCAGAATCCAGAAAATACAGTCACCTATGCTCCAGTAAGAGAGTTTTACCTCAATTCTATCATTTTAGAAGTACTTGTAGGAATGGGATCTCTCCAAAATCAAGAAGGATCGATCTGGTCACATTCAATCTTAAAACAAAATGTTTTGCAAAATTTCACATATATAAATGTTATCTTTCAGGTAAATGTGTGAGACATTTTTGAGACTTTATTTGGCTGATGGAGGTGGTCTGATAAAGAGGAAGAGATCATTAGACGAGATCCCAAACAGCCATCCCTCCGTACTTCAGTTGAAGTTGGTCTTCTGTAAATGCTTATTGGGAATTTCCAAAGCACTGACTTGGAGAGGCCAAGAGCCTCCGTCAATCCCTGCCTGGATAGCCACCCCTGTCACCACGGCCAGGTCCGGGTCTACAGACGTGTTGGGGTCCTTTCCAAAGAACTCTCGGATGACTTGGCGGATTCGCGGAATACGAGTTGAGCCCCCCACCAAGACCACCTCATCGATCTCAGTCTTTTCCAGGTGGCCTTCTTTCAACACTTGCTGAATGGGTACGAGTATTTTCTGGAAAAGATCTTCATTAAGGGTGTCAAAGAGCTTTCGTGATATTTCTGTTTCAAATAAAACCTGACCCTCTCCATTTTTCTTTTCAGAAAGGTGGGCTGCAAACATGCTGTCCACATGGGGGTCATTTGCTGGGGAAAATTTGTCCTTTGGCAGTTCACTGTCACTAGTTGGAGGTCCCTTTCTGTCATTTTCCTCCACTGTTAGTAATACTGACATCTGGGCAGTCTCATGAAGTGTCAGGTTTAACTTGACCATTTCTACAGCTTGTCTTAATCGGTGGATTTCCTCTTTCCTAGAGGGCAGGAAGCCATATGTTTGATAGATCTGTTTGTATAAGTACTGAAGCAATCTTTGATTGAAGTCTTGTCCTCCAAGTTTATTGTTTCCTAAGTTAAAAATAAAAAAGTTTATATTACATTATGACTACGGCAATGGCACCCAACTCCAGTACTCTTGCCTGGAAAATCCCATGGACGGAGGAGCTCGGTAGGCTGCAGACCATGGGGTCACTAAGATTCTGACACAACTGAGCAATTTCACTTTTACTTTTCACTTTCATGCACTGAAGAAGGAAATGGCAACCCACTCCAGTGCTCTTGCCTGGAGAATTCCAGGGACGGGGGAGCCTGGTGGGCTGCCATCTATGGGGTCACACAGAGTCGGACACGACTGAAGTGACTTAGTAGCAGCAGCAGCATGACTATATGTATGTGTTTACATATGCACGTATCTGTGTAGTATGTATGTATAAATGATATTCTGGGAATGATAAATCCTTATTTAATGTATTATTAAGATTTTATTCATATACAGACTAATTAAAAATAATTGGGTTAAAAGGAGTTTAATTCAAAAGCATACTATTAAAATACGGTGCAAATGATGTAAAAGGAAGTCTCTCAGTGATATCAAATACTTTTTCAGAAAATAAGAAATTGAGAACACAGACTGGGCTTTAAGTAGCAATTTAGAAAAAAAGGTGGCATTAGTCTCAAAAGAAAGAAGTGTTTCTTATAATTAAAAAGTACCAGTAAGCATTTATCTTTAAAAAAAAAATTTCTTTTTAAATGATTAAGAGCTAAAAAGTAGAAAAAATAATTTAATAAGGAAAAGAGTAATGTGATATAAATTCCCATCACTGAACTTGTTTCTAAATGGAGTCCAGTTAGACTATCTATAACTTAAGTTCCATAGGCTTAATTCCTTAAACTGAAACAAAAACCGTAAAAAAATTTAGAATGCAAAATACTATTACTGGATTTCCTAAACATAGCTATTTAGTGAAACAGATTATTAAATGAAGTAAACTGACCATCCTTCATTTTAAATGATTTCTTTCCTTCTGTTCCCTTCACAATGGAGGTGAAAACTACTGGCTCAGTTAGCTACAATATTTGACTTACAGTATATCGTCATTTTTTGAGACTTAACTTTTTGCTATAAATAAAATAGGTGGTGGCTAAATAAAATAGGTGGTGGCATTAAGATCACAAGTACAGAAGATTATCAAAATGAATGCGAAGAATACTGAAACACTGAAAAATGAACACTTTACACATTAGATATGTCAACATGGCTGAATCTCGTTAACACTCCCTACATTTTTCTTACCAGACATGGCTCGAGTTAAAAACATTCCTCCTTGTTTATTCAGCAACGACACATCGAGAGTTCCTCCGCCCAAATCTATCACCAAGACGTGAAAGACTTCAGCTTTGTGGAGACCATAAGCCATAGCTGCTGCTGTGGGTTCATTTATTACTCTTAAGATCTTCAGTCCTGTAAAATTGGTTGGAGGGAAGAACAATCATTAAAGGACATGATTAAGGAATTTTTTTTCACTTAATCCTGTAACATATTAGTATCTTCTCCAACATGAACTCCACTGAGTAATAAGAAGAAAGAACAGTCACAAGCCAAATAAAAACAATGAAATGGGAAGGACAAATATTGGTTCTTCTAAATGGATATCATTAAAATTATTCTAAAAGATGACTACAGTATAAAGAAATAAAGGCCCAGATTCAGTGAAATACATCACTCTATTCTTTTTAATACTTAATTTTAAAAGATCCCTCAGCCTCTTCTAACTTTCATATTTTACTTGGGAAGGGAAACATTAAACATATACTGTAACAAATAGCTATAGAAATAAGCTTATGGTGCTCATCTTTGAAAAATTACTTTTGTAAAAGAACAGAACAATAGATAGAAAAATGATAAAAAGAAAAATCTGAGAAGATATGCTTTAATAGCTACAATGTATTTTTTAAAATAACTTAAAATGCAAGATCCTTGAAAGCAACTCTGAAATATACAGCAAAATCTGATTTCAAGGTGATCAAAATTTCCTTGAACAAAATTCCTGCTTTAAACTAACTGCCGCATATAATGAGTGGCCTTGAAAGTAGTATGACTTTCTGTATCAAGAGCCATAAAAACTAGTCAAACTCTGAAGAATTTATTCAAAGACCATAATACTATTCCCCTTAGCTTTCTGACTTCCTCACTCACTCGCCTTTGGTCACATTGGCCAACCTTCCATCTTCTAAATTCTGATCTCATGGCTGCTACACTGGCCATTCTCTCTCCTGCAACATATTTCCTCCATGCACCTGCTTGGCTCACTACCTGGTTTCCGTCAACTCTGCTTAAATATCACTTTCTCACTGAGGTCTATCTGACCACTTCCTTCAAAACCTGCAAGTCCCCCCTACTCTCTGATCACTTAGCAAGCCCATTCCCTATCCTGTCTTTTCTTCCATAACATATTCAGTTTAGTCGCTCATTTGTGTCTGACTCTTCCAACACATGGACTGCAGTACGCCAGGCTTCCCTGTCCATTACCAACTCCCAGAGCTTGCTCAAACTCATGTTCATCGAGTTGGTGATGATATCCAACCATCTTGTCCTGTCATCCACTTCTCCTTCCACCTTCAATCTTTCCCAACACCAGGGTCTTTTCCAATCAGTCAGTTCTTCGCATCAGGTGACCAAAGTACTGGAGCTTCAGCTTCAGCATCAATCCTTCCAATCAATATTCAGGACTGATCTCCTTAGGATGGACTAGTTTGATCTCCTTGCAGTCCAAGGGACTCTCAAGAGTCTTCTCCAACACCACAGTTCAAAAGCATCAATTCTTCAGTGCTCAGCTTTCTTTATTGTCCAGCCCTCACATCCATACATGACTACAGGAAAAACCATAGCTTTGACTAGATTGACCTTTGTCAGCCAAGTAATGTCTCTGCTTTTTAATATGCTGTATAGGTTGGTCATAGCCATAGAATGTTACTTTTTTTTTTGGCATAAAATTGGTTTACAATGTTGTGTTAATTTCTGCTGAACAATGAAGTGAATCAGCTATATGTATGCATATATCCCCTTCCTCTTAAACCTCTATCCCACCTTCCTCTCCCATTGCATGTTAGTTTCTAATACACACTGTATAAAGGCTCTCAACCAGAGATCATTTTCTTCCTCTAAAGACATCTAGCAATGTCCGGAGACATAAAATTATCACTACTTGGTAGAGACAGTGTGCTGCAAAATGTCCTATGATACACAGGATTTTTACAATGTTGTGTTAATTTCTGCTGAACAATGAAGTGAATCAGCTATATGTATGCATATATCCCCTTCCTCTTAAACCTCTATCCCACCTTCCTCTCCCATTGCATGTTAGTTTCTAATACACACTGTATAAAGGCTCTCAACCAGAGATCATTTTCTTCCTCTAAAGATATCTAGCAATGTCCGGAGACATAAAATTATCACTACTTGGTAGAGACAGTGCTATTGGCTAGCTTCTAGTGAGTACAGGTTGAGGGATGCTGCAAAATGTCCTATGATACACAGGATAGTTCCCAAACAAAGAATTATTCAGGCTAACATTTCAATAATGCTAAGGCTTGTTGTTCAGTCACCCAGTTGTGTCCGATTCTTTGCAATCCCATGGATTGTAGCACACCAGGCCTTCCTGTCCCTCATCTGCTGAAGTTTGCCCAAGTTTAATCTATTGTAATCAGTGATGTCACCCAGCCATCTCCTCCTCTGACACCAAACCTGGTATATTAGGTCCATGAATCAAGGTTAACTGGATGTGGTCAAGTAGGAGATGGTAAGAATAAACATCAACATCTTAGCTATCAGTGAACTAAAATGGATGAGAATGGGCGAACTTAATCCAGATGATCATTCTATCTACTATTGTGGGCAAGAATCCCATAGAAGAAATCGAGTAGCCGTCGTAACCAACAAGAGTCCAAAATGCAGACTTGAGTACAACCTCAAAAATGACAGAATATTAAAGGTAAGAACACTATATTTATCTTCAATACTGATTTTCTGTTTCCTCAAACAGAATATAAGCTCCATGAGAAAAAGAGTTTACCTGTTTTGTTTACCTAGGTAATCAGTATTTGCTGAATGGTATCAAATAAATTTTCCCACCTCACATTTTAAAAAATCATTGTATTATATTCCTCTTCACATTAAAACAAGTTCAGGAGAACAAATTCCTCACTGCTAATGTGTCCATGTTCTTTCTCAGCCTTGGTCATATACCTGAGAGGTTGTTGTCAGAATATACATATTTTACGTTGTACCATGGAGCCTTAATTGTTTATCTACCATATAGTTTGTATAGGCGCCTAATCAAGTGGTTTACAAAGTAATACACCTCATTACAGATTTTCAGCCTAAGAAAATTTTGAGAAAAACGCAACTCAGGCAAGTGATCTTACCTGCAAGGTTAGCAGCTTGAATTGTTGAATTTCTCTGCTTTAGATCAAATTCTGCTGGTACGGAAATAACAGCATTGGCAACTGGCATTCCAAGATACTCCTCTGCCATTTCTTTTAATTTTAACAACAG
>SJYX01014487.1:64744-80738 GCA_006410675.1 Oreotragus oreotragus | reverse complement strand
TTACCTGCCTCCTAAGAAATATATATGCAGGTCAAGAAGCAACTGTTAGAACTGAGCATGGAACAACGGACTGGTTCCAAATTGGGAAAGGAGTATGTCAAGGTTGTATATTGTCACCCTGATTATTAAGTTTATATGCAGAGTACATCATGTGAAATGCTGGGCTGGATGAAAAACAAGCTGGAATCAAGATTGCTGCGAAAAATATCATTAACCTTAGATACATAGATGACACCACTCTTATGCCAGAAAGCAAAGAAGAACTAAAGAGCCTCTTGAAAGTGAAAGAGGAGTGTGAAAAAGTTGGCTTAAAGCTCAGCATTCAGACAATGAAGATCATGGCTTCTGGTCCCATCACTTCTTGGCAAATAGATTTGGAAACAGTGAAAACAGTGGCTGACTTTATTTTTCTGGGCTCCAAAATCACTGCAGATGGTGATTGCAGCTATGAAATTAAAAGACACTTGCTCCTTGAAAGAAAAGCTCTGACCAACCTAGACAGCATATTGAAAAGCAGAGATATTTCCAGCAAAGGTCCATCTAGTCAAAGCTATGTTTTTTTCAGTAGTCATGTATGGATGTGAGAGCCAGACTATGAAGAAAGCTGAGTGCGGAAGAATTGATGTTTGGGGTTTTTTTTTTTCCATAAATTTAAGAGTTTATTTCAGCATTAAAAATAACAAAAAGAAATGCCATTATAATAAAAGACAGTCTTTGAGAATAAATCAAATTATCTTCATGAAGAATTTATGTGTTACACTGATTTTGAACTGTGGTGTCGGAGAAGACTCTTAAGAGTCCCTTGGACTGCAAGGAGACCCAACCAATCCATTCTAAAGGAGATAAGTCCTGAATATTCATTGGAAGGACTGATGCTGAACCTGAAGCTCCAATACTTCAGCCACCTGATGTGAAGAACTGACTGATTGGAAAAGACCCTGATGCTGGGAAAGATTGAAGGAGGGAGGAGAAGGGGACGACAGAGGATGAGATGNAGACCCAACCAATCCATTCTAAAGGAGATAAGTCCTGAATATTCATTGGAAGGACTGATGCTGAACCTGAAGCTCCAATACTTCAGCCACCTGATGTGAAGAACTGACTGATTGGAAAAGACCCTGATGCTGGGAAAGATTGAAGGAGGGAGGAGAAGGGGACGACAGAGGATGAGATGGTTGGATGGCAATACCAACATGATGGACATGAGTTTGAGTAAACTCCGGGTTTGGTGATGGACAAGGAAGCAGTTGATGGGTTCTCATGGAGTCGCACATGACTGAGCAACTGAACTGAAATGAAATTTTCATATGGACATGGATCTTTGCCTGACTGTCGTGTTTTATTAATCCAATTAGTGAAACACAGTAACATATTGTGACTGGGTCAGTAACCTACTGTTTTACTCAATGAATCTTTATCATAAATATTTATATCTGGTTGGACAAATATATGGGCTTCCCTGGTGGCTGAGATGGTAAAGCATCTGCCTGCAATGCAAGAGACCCGAGTTCGATCTCTGGGTCAGGAAGAATCCCTGGAGAAGGGACAGGCTACCCACTCTAGTATTCTTGCCTGGGAAATCCCATGAACAGAGAAACCTGGTGAATTTCAGTCCATGGGGTTGCAAAGAGTTGGATAAATGTATACTTATTATTCATTTTTTATAATTTCTTGCCTCTTTTTATTGATTACTTTCCCACATGTATTTAAGAATAAACTTAGTTCCTTTTTCTCTAAAATTAGGATTTTGATTAAAACTTTTATGTATTGCTTTGAGGGGAATTGATATCTTTCCATCAATGAAATTTCTTATCTAGGAATAAGATTCATTTCTTTTTTTAATAAGGACTTCTATGTCCAGTGGTACAGTTTTTAATTTTCTCAAATAGGTTTACATGTTCCCAGTTAAATTTATTCCAAGGTATTCTGTAGCTTTTATTAGTATTATTATGTTGGTATTATTGGTATGTTGGTATTGTTACGTTGTTAGAATTACATTGTCAATTAAAGCTCTCAGACTATTGATTTTAATACTTTGAATCAATTTAATTGATTCTCACTTTATTTCTGACTTTCTAAGTAACTATCTTCTTTGTGTGCATGCAAGCTAAATTGCTTCAGTTGTATCTGTCTCTTTGCGGACTAATAACCGGCCAGGCTCCTCTGTCCATGGAATTCTCCAGGAAAGAATCCTGGAGTGAGTTTGCAAGCCCTCCTCCAGGGAGCAGGTTCAATTCCTGACCCAGAGATCAAACCTAGTCTCCTGTGTTGGCAGGCGGGTTCTTTACCACTAGGGCCACCTGGGAAGCCCAGCTATCTTCTTTAAGTAATGATAATTCGTTTCTGTTGTGGAGTGGAAATAGTGATAGAGTTCCCTGAAAATGTGTGGAAGCATTTTTCTTTACATTTGTTCTATCTGGAGCAGGTCTGTGTGGGGATTCTACTCCATTTCTTCTTTGGCTCTGATGCCCATAACTTGCTGCAACTTTGTCCAAAATAGAGTCCTAATGGGTTGCCACCTTAGTTCATTAGACAGACAAGTTATTTTGGTGAACCCCCAGAGTACTCTAAAAGCACTTTCTGTCCCTAAATTATTCCACTTAACCTGTGGCTTACTCCTAGGCGTGCTCTTGTTTTCAGCCTCTGCTGTTTCCGAGGATGGGTTTTTCCCCCAGCACTGATTCAGAAAATTGGTGTACCTTCTTCTCTGGATACTACATTCTTTTTCTTTTGAATTTTTGATTTTTTTTTTCATTTCATGCCCCTTTTATCTCAGTGCTTTATTTTTTATTATTCTTATATAATAATTGGTATACACAATTATGTACATAATCTATGTGTAAATTGTGAAACAAAATAATGAAATGGTCATTGATGAATCCCCCCTTCTACTTTCAGAGCTATACCCAAGCCATTCCAAATACAACTGAATCTACCAACATGTTTCTTTCCTATCTTTTCTGCCTTCCTATCTTTCCTGCTTTCCTCTTAGAAATAAATTTTGCCTTAGCCATTTCCTTTCCTAAAAAGATTATCAATATGAGGCATACCAAAACAGTACATGTTTTAGTTTTAAGCTGTCTAAAACATTTGACCACAGGTTGGCATAAGTTAGGGTTTGCTCAGAAGCAGAACCCATATAAGTGATATAAAGTCAGGTATTGATCATAGGAATTAGAATTTAGGCAATTATGGAACCAAATAGGCACTGTCTGTAGGTCTTTTTTTGCCCCACTCAGTTTGAAGTCAAGTAGATCTGTGAAAGTGGATGTGTGAAAGTGTTAGTTGCTCAGTCATGACTGACTCTCTGCGGCCCCATGGACTGTAGCCTGCGAGGCTCCTCTGTCTGTGGGATTCTCCAGGCAAAAATACTAGAGTGGGTATTGACTCCCTTTTCCCAGGGATCTTCCCATCCTAGGGATCGAACCCTGATCTCCCACATCGCAAGGAGAGTCTTTACCATCTGAACCACTAGGGAAAACCTGGGTCTGTAAGTGAAGCTATACATAATGTGGGAGAGACCAAGGACAAGCAAGAAATGTCCTTGCCTCCCATGGCCTCCAGTCTTGATAAGGCAGATGACCTGTAGGATAAGATGACTCTCCTGACCCTGGAACTGAACCACAGCTAGAGTCAGAGAGGCTGAACAAACCTGGAGGGATTTGGGGGTGGGGGTGGGGCTTCAGGCCCAGCCGCTGTCCTTTGCCAAGATCAATGACAATGCTTGTGAACTGCAGCTACACATGAATGATACTGCTGTTCTGGGAATTAAAAATTTCACCTTGCAAAGTAGATGTGTATAAGAGACAGGGACATGACTGAGTGAGTGAGAACTGAGTTGAACTGAGTGACTATGTAACATCCAGCTGAAGACTAGCAGGGGGGTACTCTTTCTGTCCCCTTCTGATGCCTATGTCATCAATGACAATGCTTGTGAACTGCAGCTACACATGAATGATACTGCTGTTCTGGGAATTAAAAATTTCACCTTGCGAAGTTAAGATAAGTTTGTCTTGTGGCAGTCTTGACTAAAAAGCAGAAACAGGAGAACTCTGAGACACATAGTTTCAAATTAGTTGAGTCGATGTAAAAAATATTATCTACTTTATAGATTTCTGTGACTTTTTTCTCTCAATATTTACTTTTTGAGGTTTCTCTCTCTTTTTTTGGTATTAGCTATATATCCTTAATTTTATTGGTATATACTAGCCCAGTATAGGAGAAGGCAATGGCACCCCACTCCAGTACTCTTGCATGGAAAATCCTATGGACAGAGGAGCCTGGTAGGCTGCAGTCCATGGGGTCGCTAAGGGTCGGACAAGACTGAAGTGACTTAGCAGCAGCAGCAGCAGCCTGTATGCATAAAAACCTCACAGTTTATCCATTCTACTGTTTTATGGATATTTAATTTGTTTCCATGTACAATTGCTGTTATGAAGAATGCTGCTGTAGACATTCTCCTGACATAATTATAAAAGCATTTTTCAATGGTTTGAAAATAGGAGAATGTAGAAAGCATGAATATTTAGCTTCATAAAGATGATACCACCCTTATGGCAGTAAGTGAAGAACTAGAGGGACTCTAGATGAAAGTTAAGAGGAGAGTGAAAAAGTTGGCTTAAAACTAAAAGTTCAGAAAACAAAGATCATGGCATCTGGTCCCATCACTTCATGGCAAATAGATGGGGAAACAGTGGAAACAGTGACAGACTTTATTTTGGGGGGAGGCTCTAAAATCACTGCAGATGGTGACTGAAGCCATGAAATTAAAAGATGCTTGCTCCTTGGAAGAAAAGTTATGACCAACCTAGACATTATATTAAAAAGCAGAAAACATTACTTTGCCAACAAAGGTCCGTCTAGTCAAAGCTGTGGTTTTTCCTGTGGTCATGTATGGATGTGAAAGTTGGACTGTGAAGAAAGCTGAGCACCGAAGAATTGATGCTTTTGAACTGCGGTGTTGGAGAAGACTCTTTGAGAGTCCCTTGGACTGCAAGGAGATCCAACCAGTCCATTCTGAAGGAGATCAACCCTGGGATTTCTTTGGAAGGACTGATGCTAAAGCTGAAACTCCAGTACTTTGGCCACCTCATGAGAAGAGCTGAGTCATTGGAAAAGACTCTGATGCTGGGAGGGATTGGGGGCAGGAGGAGAAGGGGACGACCGAGGATGAGATGGCTGGATGGCATCACAGACTCGATGGACCTGAGTCTGAGTGAACTGCGTGAGTTGGTGATGGACAGGGAGGCCTGGCGTGCTGCGATTCATGGGGTCACAAAGAGTCAGACACGACTGAGTGACTGAACTGAACTGAACTGAAGATTCATAAGATGGATAAATGGCTGGAGAAAGATATATCATGCTAACACAGTCAAAAGAGATCCAGACTAGCTATATTAATTTCATGCAGAGCAAAATATAAAGTGAGGAAATGCATAAAGAGAACATTTTTTTATTGATTGCTTGTTGATAAGTCAATCTTTGCAGAATAAATAACAATCCTTAACATATATGTTCCTAACAACAGAGTGTCAACATGCATGAGGGAAAAAGTGCCTTTATCAAAATAGATTCAGTAGGTAGAAAAATAAGTAGGGACATAGCTGAATTCAATAACCCAGCAATCAGCTGGGTATAATTGACATCTATAGACCTTTTTATCACACAATAGCAGATTATACATTCTTTGCAAGCACACATGGAACATGTATTGAGACAGACCACATTTGAGGTATAAAACACATCTTAACAAATTTAAAGTAATAGAAATCATATAGTATCTTCTCTCAGTTCACAATGGAATTAAATTAGAAGTCATAATAATAGAAAGATGACTGGAAAATTCCAAAATATATAGCTATTCAAACAATGCACTTCTAAATAACACATGGATCCAAGGAGAAATCTCAAGAGAAATTAAAAACGTTTTGAACTAAATGAAATTAAAAACATAGCTTATCAAAATGTAGGACATGCAGCGAAAGCAGTGCTTTGAAGGAAATTTAGAGCATTGAATGCGTAGATAAGAAGAAAGGTGGAAAATAAAAATCTACGTTTTTACCATAAGAAAATAGAAAAAGAAGAACAAATTAAATTTAAAGACTGCAAATAGAAGAAGTAAGAATTATACCGAAATCAATGAAATTATAAACAAGAAGTCAACAGTAGCAAGAAATGAAACCAAAAGCTGATTCTTCAAAAATCAACAAAATCAGTAAGTCTTTAGCCAGGCAAGTTGATGAAAAAAAAAAAGGTGAGAAGACACAGATTGCTAATAGTGGAAACCAATAAAGAGACATTACTATATACCCAAAGGACATTAAAAGAATAATAAAAGAATACTTTGAACAGTTCTGTGCCCATACGTTTTATAACCTATATGAAATGAGCCAATTTATTGAAAGATAGTCTGCTAAAACTCAGAGAAAGAAGAAATAGACAATCTGGACAGTTATCTGTCTATTAAATAAACTCAAATATTAATAATTTTCCAAAACTGGAAACAACAGGTCCAGATGAGTTCGCTGGTAAAATCTGTCAAACATCTAGGAAATAAATTATGCCAGTTCTATTTCTTTCAGAATATGCAAATGGACGAAATACTTCCTAATCCATTCTATAAAGCCAAAATTACTGTTATACCAAAACCAGACAATGACATTACAAGAAGAGAAAAATACAAACCAATATCTCTCAAGAACATAGATGCAAACAATTTCAAACTTGACATCTTTCACAAAATTAATTCCAAATGGATCATAGACCTAAATGTAAAGCACAAAACTATAGAATTCCTATAAGATAACATAGGAGAAAACCTAGATGACCATGGGTATGATGATGACTTTTTAGATGCAACACCAATGGCATGATCCATAAAGAAGTGTTAAGCTGGACTTCATTAAATTAAAATTTTCTCTTCTGCAAAAGACAATGTTAAGAGAATCAGAAAGCAAGCCACTGACTAGGAGAAAATAGTTGCAAAAGACATACCTGATGAATACTCATTATGCAAAATATACAAAATCTTTGTAAAATTTAACAATAAGGAAACAAATGGCCACATTAAACCATAGGCCAAAGACCTTGACACCTGAATAAAAAGATAAACAGATGCAAACATTCATGTGAAAAGATGCTTTACATCACATATCATCAGAGAAATGCACATTAAGCAACCATGAGATGCCACAGTACACTTATTAAAATGGCACAAAACGAGAACACTGACAACACCAAATACTTGTGAGGGTGTGGATAACAGGCATCTAATTGATTGCTAGGGAGAATGCAAAATGGTACAGTTACTTTACAAAATAGTTTGGCAGCTTCTTACAAAGCTAAACATATGATGCAGCAGTCTTGCTCAATGATATTTACCTAAAGGAGTTAAAAACTTAGGTCCATACAGAAACCAGCATGTTGTTATGTATAGCAGCTTCATTCATAATTGACAAAACTTGGAAGCAACAAAGATGTCCTTAGGTAGGTGAATGTATAAATAAACTGGTACAACCAGACAATGGAATATTTAGTGCTAAACAGAAAGAAGATATCAAGCCATGAATAGAAACAGAGGAAATTAAAATGCATATTACTAAGTGAAAGCAGTCAATCTGAAAAGGCAACATACTTGTATGATTGAAATTAAATGATATTCTGAAAAGAACAAAACTATGGGGATAGTAAAAAGATCAGTCATTTCAAGGGGTTAGAGTGGAGGCAAGGGATGAAAAGGCAAAGAAAGAGAACGTTTAGGTCAGTGGAAATTTTTTGTACAATAAATAATGATGTATATGTGTTATTATACTTTATCCAAACCTACAGAATATACAAACCAAGAGTGAACCCTAAGGTAAACTGTGGACTTTGGGTGACAATGATATGCTAATGTATTTTCATCAGTTGTAACCAGTCTGGTGGGGGATGTTGATAATGGAAGAGGCTATACATGTACTCAGCAGGAGATCTATGGAAAATTTCTCTACCTTCCCCTCCATCTTACTGTGAGCCTAAAACTGCCTTTTTTTTTTTTTTTTTTTAAAGCACTTAGATAATCCATTTTGGTCAAAGCAGTAGATCTGGCCCTTCCCTGAAAAGTGAAAGTGAAGTTGCTCAGTCGTGTCCTCCTCTTTGGGACTCCATGGACTGTAGCCTACAAGGTTCCTTCATCCATGGAATTTTCCAGGCAAGAGTACTGGAATGGATTGCCATTTCCTTCTCCAGGGAATCTTCCTGACCCAGGGACTGAACCTGGGTCTCCTGCATTACAAACAGGTGCTTTTACTATCTGAGCCACCTTTAGATTATTTTCTGTCTTGCTACTAGCCAGAATTCCCAGTGGTGATTTTTGCATTTGCCCTCAGGGCATCTCTGCCTCCTGAGGATTCTGTTTTGGCCTTCGTTTTGAATTTCAGCAAACTTTATATATATCTATATCTATCTGTCTATCTATCTATCTATATATATATATGAAGTGAAGTGAAGTGAAGTTGCTCAGTCGTGTCCGACTCAGTGATCCCACTCTTGCCTGATTTTCCAGGCAAGAGTCCTGGAGTGGGTTGCCATTTCTTTATATATATAAATGTCATTTAGAGATTTTCCTCAGATTTTCAGCAGAATATGATAAAAATAATATTTTACTGAAGTTTTTTTTTTCACCAGTGACCGTACTAGTGTACCTAACATACACTTCTTCCAGAAGTGCCAGTCTTCCAGTTTTCTTAGGCTGCAAACTTAAAAACTCTTAGTTAAAAATGTCATAATTTAAGTTGACTGATGACTACTGAAATGGCATTTTGTATTTGTGAATTAGGGTCAGTGAAAGTGACCACATACCTTAGCTTCTGCCATTAAAATCAACTGACCTGGATTCATATTCTTTTTCTCTACTGTACATTATCACCAAAGTTGGAAAGAACTGTGTACCTAGATAGCTGAGAACTCTCAACCTTCTTTCTCTCTTATTTAAAAACTATAAACCAGAGATTATTTGCTTTCCAGATGGGAATATATTAATAAGAGTGAGAAACCATGCCAAAATGAGAGGAGAGGTCAAGAAAATCTCAATATTAGGAGTTTGAAAGTTGCTCAATCATGTGCATATATAGTCCATGGAATTCTCCAGGCCAGAATAATGGAGTGGGTAGCTGTTCCCTTTTCCAGGGGACCTTTCCAACCCAGGGATCGAACCCAGGTCTCCCACATTGCAGGCTGATTCTTTACCAGCNAATCTCAATATTAGGAGTTTGAAAGTTGCTCAATCATGTGCATATATAGTCCATGGAATTCTCCAGGCCAGAATAATGGAGTGGGTAGCTGTTCCCTTTTCCAGGGGACCTTTCCAACCCAGGGATCGAACCCAGGTCTCCCACATTGCAGGCTGATTCTTTACCAGCTGAGCCACCAGGGAAGCCCAACAATACTGGAGTGGGTAACCTATCCCTTCTCTAGGGGATCTTCCCGACCCAGGAATCGAACCGAGGTCTCCTGCCTTGAGGCAGATTCTTTACAAGCTGAGCTACCAGGGTAGAACTTTAGAAAAACAGTCCAGAAGTAGATACATCTGGATGATATTTTCAAAGCTAAGAAATAAAGACATAAAACCAGAAGATTATTTTGTTGACCTCTTATTCAATGTCAGGTTTCCTTATGACTCTAAGGTACTTCAAATTTTAAAATTATGAATTGGAAGTCTGACACTTAAATTCTCAGCCAGACCTTACTATCAATATTTGTGCTTTCCATGATCATGCAGTAGCAGTTCACTAACATTTTGGCATACTATAATTTGGATGTAGTTTGGCTTTTAGCTTTGGGATGTAGCTTTATAAGGCTGAAATAAGAAAGGAGTCATTTCCATGTTTCAAACAATGTCCTCACCAGAGAGACTGGGTAGAAGGATGCTAAGAGTACAGGGTTTGGAGCCAAACACCCCTGACTTCACCTCCCAATATACAATCTGAGGGAAGTTCTTCTAGACCCTGTGAGCCTCACATGGCCCAGCTTCCAAAATGGAGATTACACATCCTTCTGTGCAAGGGTTGTGTGAAAATGAAGTAAAATATACTTGTCAAATAATAGACATTCATTAATTTTATTTATTAGGCATTCATTTATTTTATACTTGACAAATAATAGGCATTCATTAATAGTAGCATATATTCTCCACTATAATTATTAGTATGTACTTCCTAGTCTTATATAATTCAGGAGAAATCTATGTTTTCTTAAAGAGAATTAGCTAATAAAAGGAAAATGATAATTATTCTTTCATCTTAAGCAATATCTACCTTTTATTCAAGGAATGAAGAGAAGGAGGTAAAAGAGGACAAGCCTGGGGATCTCATTTACTAGGTTGGTCATCAATATGAATCAAATTTATTGCTTAACTTTCTTCCTCATTTATTATTGGCATAGACTTCAAGTAAATAATTTAATCATCATATAGAATGTATGAAGTTATATATGAACTGCTTTCCCTGTAGCTGAAGTTTGAATCCAAATATTATTAGCAAAGTAACTCAAGTGGAGCCAATCTATTTTAGACCACTTATAGTGAAGGTTGCTGCCAAACTCATCTTTCCTAAACAGTGAATTTATCAAGTCACTCTCTTTAAATTTATCAAATCTCGTCTTTCTTATGTCCTGATTCATCAAATCTAAACTTTCTGCCAAGCTTTAAAGCTTGAATCTTTCTACACTGGCCCTGCACTTTCAAGCCAAATATTCTTAGTTCTTCCCTTACACTGCTCTCTGCTTTAGGGTGACCTACCCTGCCCACAAACAGAGTCCTACCAGGCTTTCCTCCCTTGTCATTTCTCATATTGTTCTCTTACATTCACTAAGACTTCTATCTACTTAGACCCAGCCCAGGATTCATATATCTATTCAGTGCTTTTCCACCATGAGCATTCTACTGTCTAACAATCCCAAAACTCTTGCGGAAACTTTTAGATGGCTTAATTTAGCTCATAACTGAATGTTGAATTTTGTTTACAATATTATTTCGTGTGAAATAAAGTGGTCTATCCAATTAGAATATGGAGTCCTTGAAAACTGATTGTCTTACAGTTCTGCATCTCTTACAATCCTTAGTATTGAACATCAAGCTTTGATACATGTTCATTGATTAGCTATTTAATTATAACTAGCATTTTTATATTTGCCCACATTGTAACTTTACCCATGAATAATATCTAACTTACTCAGTTAATTATGCTATAAGAAAATTAAGATCCTGATTGCAATTTGTGGTTTTTGAAATATTTTTTAAATCTTGATGTTCAAAGCATGAAATTTGAGGTTGCTAAAGAAAACGCAAATTATATTTTGTTAGACAAAAGTATATTTATAGTATCTTAATTAATCTGAATTATTTAAGAAAAAGAATATATTCCCACTGAGTAAGTAAAAGTTCTCTCAGGGATAGGAGTCCCAATTTATCAGGCACAATCAGCTGATTAATCTTTATGCTGATGACTTTTAAGCACTGCTGTAGTTAACATCTCCTTGATAATTTTATAGCAATGAGAAAATAAACCAGTTTCTTTTACTGGTCTATAATACTATAAGATAATTTTTTAGTATTTTTATGTCATCATGGCTTACCTTCGTTTTCTAAGACAAAATCGTAACTTAATGTCTTCAAAATATTTGTTTTACACTTTTTTTTATCATTGTCATTAACTATACTAGTATTATATACTTTAGAATAGCAAAAATTGTTACAGTATTTTGCTAGAGTTGTGAGGTATACTGGTATACTTTAACTTTCAGTAGGATATTATTACATTACACAAAGCAGGCTTCATGTAATTATATTAGGTGGCATTAGCAAAGTTGTCTTGCTAGCCCAGATTTGGTTTCCAGATTCAGAGCGAAAATACACTCCACTGACTTTTTTATCATCTTTTTAAAATATGAATCTCTCATTGTGCTCATGCTATGAAATTTGAATGGTTTAGTGACGATTTGGACAAACAGGATACAGAGTGAAACAAGTATTATTTTGAAGGCTTGAACAGTGAAATACATAGTGACCAGCAGGTGTCGCTGTTACACAATGTAGTTGAGATTCTGGAGACTTTTCTAACATTGACCCTATTTTAATCTAACTAAATTGTTTTCAATTTTTTTATATTTAAATTTCCTTTCGTCTTCCATACCAATTAAAGAAAGCCTTACTCCTTACATCTTTAATCTTGGCCCTAATTTTTATTTTCCTTAATATGCTCTATCCAAAATTCATCTTTAGTGCCCAACTTCTGCCTTCTTTCTCTAAGTTTATCTTGTACGGTTTTTTTTTTTTTGAATGAGAATTGGATTAAGATATTTAGAAGCCCTCAGCACTGAAAAGATTGTGTATCGGATCTTCAAGTATGTAATTAAATCAAAATACAGTAGATTGTAAAGTAATGGTAAGGAAGCTTGACTAAATTGCTCTTAAAAAAATTAACTGAAAGTTCAATAATAACTGCAGCAATATGGCTATATTTCCTTAATATATCAAATAAATGTTTTTCTTAAAATTTTAGGTCTATGTTGAGGGATTTCTAAATTACGTCTGTGTTATATATAATCAGAGAAGGCAATGGCACCCCACTCCAGTACTCTTGCCTGGAAAATCCCATGGACGGAGGAGCCTNTCAAATAAATGTTTTTCTTAAAATTTTAGGTCTATGTTGAGGGATTTCTAAATTACGTCTGTGTTATATATAATCAGAGAAGGCAATGGCACCCCACTCCAGTACTCTTGCCTGGAAAATCCCATGGACGGAGGAGCCTGGAAAGCTGCGGTCCATGGGGTCACTGAGGGTCGGACAGGACTAAGCAACTTCACTTTCACTTTCATGTATAACCTTATCATTGTGTAAAAGAAAAGGGCAAGATGAAACCTAAAATTGGGCAAAGGCCTCAGCCAGGAATTTTCATGGACCAGACAAACTGGAGTGGATAAGGGGGGACCAGGGAGAGCCATCTAAAAGCAGAGGAGGAGTAAATGCTTACACCTAGATACTGCCAAAGGGAGTGTAGTTTGTGCATTCTTTCAGATGAAAATCTAACATTTATCCATTATTTATTATGGACTAAACTTTGATAGCTCAGTTGATAACGAATCCATCTGTAATTCAGGAGACCTGGTTCTATTCCTGGGTCGGAAGTTTCCCTGGAGAAGCAATAGGCTACCCACTCCAGTATTCTTGAGCTTCCCTTGTGGCTCAGCTGGTAAAGAATCTGCCTGCAATGTGGGAAACCTGGGTTAGATCCCTGGGTTGGGAAGATCTGCTGGAGAAAGGGAAGGCTACCCACTCCAGTATTCAGGTCTGGAGAATTCCATGGATTGTATAGTCCATGAGGTCGCAAAGAGTCAGACACGGCTGAGCGACTTTCACTTTCAAACTTTGTATGTATTCCCTCATTTTTTTCTTACTATAGTCCCAATCAGCACTGTGATGAACCTCATACTGAAATGAATAAACTGAAGCTTAGAGACAAGTTTTGAAAATTTCTGCAATGAGGTTCGCTAACACCTATGCTACATTTTTAGAAGGCAGTTTGATATGGCTTTCCTTGTGGCTCAGGTGGTAAAGAATCTGCCCACAATACAGGAGACCAGGGTTTGTTTCCTGAGTTGGGAAGATGCCCTGGAGAAAGGAATAGGAATCCACTCCAGTATTCTTGCCTGGAGAAATCCATGGAACAGAGGATCCTGGTGGGCTACAGTCCATGGGGTCACTTGCACAGAGTCAAATGTGATTGGCACTTGACACTATATATATATTTTTTAACTTAAAATTTTGCATCCTGTTTGGCTAAGGTTTAAAGACATAAAAGTGGATAAGTGCAAAATATATCTACAAGGTGTTTTTTTTTTTTAAGGGACTTTTATAACATTGAAATTCTTAATGTTACGGAATCAGTTTTCCACAAAATATTGTATCCAATGAGGCTTCTTGGGCATCTCCAGAGGGGTGGGAAGCTGATCTGATGGGGATCAAATTATCAAGAAGGAAGAGGGAGGAAGCACAGTTACTGTCCTGTGGCTGGCAGACCTGGTCCAGCTGCCCTCACAACTCTAGCAGACATTACCACTGTCGGGATTAGCAAACTCTAGCATTTTCTTTCCACATTTAATTCAAAGTTCTAGTTAGGAAGGCCCAGGAGAGAACCTCTAAATGACCTGATTTAGGTCATATACCAACACCTGGCTGTTGAACCAGGAGAGATCGTGTCTTTCCTTGGGCTTCTGTAATAAAAGACAGTCTCCTAGACTTTTTCTCCCCTAAGACTTAAAACCAGGTAAAATAGTTACTTCCAAAAGAGTTACTTCACTCTTCAGAAATTAGGATGCTACTGGGGAGAAGGAACGAGGCTAGGAACATTAAAAATAAAAAACAGACAAATGAGCATAGGCTACTTTAAAATGGAAATATCCAGCAGTGGAGGATTGATGGATTCATTATATCAATCTAGTTCAAATGAAGTTGTGAAAGACTACTTCTTGGCACTGAATGATAGTCATGATGTACTGATAAATTAAAATTAAATTAAAATAAAAACAATATGTAATGTATTAATCTTTTCTTGTAAAAACATATACAGAGTCATAATATGCATTTCTTTATTTGGAATTAGGCAACACGAATTCACAATTAGTGGAACTAAGTACTTTCCTAAAATTCCCATCAGCTTTCTCTTTTGCTTAGTAGCTGTACTTCCTTTTCTCGTGACTTCTTTAACAGGTCTCCTATCACTGATTAGTTCCAGTTAATGCTGGGTGAAGAGTGCGGGGTGTGTGTGTGTGTATCTGTGTGATCTTTTAAAATTATAACTTTTCCCTACCCTTCGTCATTTGGTTTCTGTGTTTCTGTGTCTGTGTAAATAGGTGCAGAGGCCGATAAAAGCCATGTAGACTGAGCGAGGGAATCATTTGAAAATCATTGAATAAAAATGATTATCACCTGATTTGAAATAATTGGAAAATTTGGGTGGTTCTAATTTCTTTCCTTATTTCATAAATTTACATTACTGTCTCTATGAGGGAGAACTAATCATACTATTTACTGAACTTTATTGAAGAATTACTGAAACAATGAATAAGAACATTTTTTAAGTGTGTTGTGTTTTAGGAAAATTTTACTATGAAAGCATTAGATAGTAATGATAAATTTCTGCTTGTAAAGATCACTAATTTTCCAGCATCTAATTTACAGCCGTTTTTTGAAATATCATTTGATCTTGAAAACACATCTGAAAAGATCTTGAGACACAATCTAACGATCATGTGGGATCATGCCAATGTTTGCTGAATGTCTTCTAAGGCAGTCTGGACTACTAACCACTGGAATACCTCATCATTTAATTATCACCCCCATTGTGCTGACATGTGACTTGCAGTTGTTTAGGTGTCCAATTAGTGTAAAGAATTATTTCTTTGGAGTAAATGTAATTTTGAGCCTTCTTGCTCCCCCTGCTCAGCTGAGAATGATCTGATTCACACAGACTTCCTTAGTGTACTGTAAGTTGTTCCACAGGTTACAGCTGAGCATGTTTTGAAGTTAGATTATGATGTTAATGAGGTCAGGGATATAGACTTCATAGTCCAGTTAGTTTTGTTGTGTTCCTATCCCCGTTGCCTTAATTCCATATACTCATTTGTCAGATACCTACTCTAGGAGAAGTAGGTTGAAGATTTCCTGTGGATTAGCAGAGATCAATGGCACCCCACTCCAGTACTCTTGCCTGGAAAATTCCATGGACGGAGGAGCCTGGTAAGCTGCATTCCATGGAGTCACTGAGTCAGACATGACTGAGCGACCTCACTTTCACTTTCCACTTTCATGCATTGGAGAAGGAAGTGGCAACCCACTCCAGTGTTCTTGCCTGGAGAATCCCAGGGACGGGGGAGCCTGGTGGGCTGCCGTCTATGGGGTCACTCAGAGTCAGACACGACTGAAGCGACTTAGCAGCAGCAGCAGCAGCAGCAGCAGCA
>SJYX01014487.1:16108-45911 GCA_006410675.1 Oreotragus oreotragus | reverse complement strand
TTCATCAGAAATAGATGGGGAAACAGTGGAAACAGTGTCAGACTTTATTTTTTGGGGCTCCAAAATCACTGCAGATGGTGATTGAAGCCATGAAATTAAAAGATGCTTACTCCTTGGAAAATAAGTTATGACCAACCTAGATAGCATATTCAAAAGCAGAGACATTACTTTGCCAACAAAGGTCCATCTAGTCAAGGCTATGGTTTTTCCAGTAGTCATGTATGGATGTGAGAGTTGGACTGTGAAGAAGGCTGAGTGCCAAAGAATTGATGCATTTGAACTATGATGTTAGAGAAGACTCTTGAGGGTCCCTTGGACTGCAAGGAGATGCAACCAGTCCATTCTGAAGGAGATCAGCCCTGGGATTTCTTTGGAAGGACTGATGCTAAAGCTGAAACTCCAGTACTTTGGCCACCTCATGTGAAGTGTTGACTCATTGGAAAAGACTCTGATGCTGGGAGCGATTGAGGGCGGAGGAGAAGGGGACAACAGAGGATGAGATGGCTTGGTGGCATCATGGACTCGATGGACGTGAGTCTGAGTGAACTCTGGGAGTTGGTGATGGACAGAGAGGCCTGGTGTGCTGTGATTCATGGGGTTGCAAAGAGTCGGACATGACTGAGTGACTGAAATGAACTGTACTGATACCTTTTGTCTAGATTCCATATGTATGTATTAATACATGATATTTCTTTTTCTGACTTACTTCACTCTATATGAAAGATTAGGTTCTGACCACCACCCCTCCCCATTGTAAATGGGTTTGGATCACTGAGATATTTCTTTCTCGAGTAAAAGAAAAACGGGTCCCTGGAGGAGAGGATTTCCCAGGCAAGAGTCCATGGGGTCGCTAAGAGATGGACGCGACTGAGCAACTTCACTTTCACTCTTCACTTTCATGCACTGGAGAAGGAAATGGCAACCCACTCCAGTGTTCTTGCCTGGAGAATCCCAGGGACAGGGGAGCCTGGTGGGCTGCCGTCTATGGGGCTGCACAGAGTCAGACATGACTGACGCAACTTAGCAGCAACAGCAGAGGAGAGGAAGCACAGGGCATGGAGAGTGAAGCCTGAGTAGGCCAGCCCTGGGTGCGGAAGTTGTGCATAGTGCCTGGACCCACAATATTCTGCTTTCTGTCAGCTCTGGGCTCCCTCAGTCATGGCCATAGTCTAGTCTGAGTTCTGCTTATTTCCTCTTTCCTGTAAGAGAAAAGATCATGAAATATGATGAGAATTCACCATTGCCAAGTTTTATATGATGCCTAAACTTAATAAGGAATAAAGTATTTTTTACGTAACTTTTACACAATTAGAAGCAAGGCTTAAATGCAAATTTCCCAAGGACAGTTATAACAATTAAAATCATTCATAGTCAAATGTCAACAATTAATATACAATCAGCTTTTGAAATGATGGTGGAAGGAGAGAAAGGCCACTGGACTTCTGCTTCCTGATGGGTGAGAAATAACAACATCTAACATCTAGGTGAGAAAATGACTCACAGATGTTTAAGGAGACCAAGACTGGCTCCTTTTTCTGCAACTGCCTCTGGAGAAGTAAAAACTTTTCTCTGAGATATGTGATATTTTACATGAGTCATGCCTTCAAATGTTTTGTCTCAAAGTACACAGAAAAGGACTTAAAAGGAACAGGTGATCTGGATTCCCTGCGGACTGTAATTCTGATTCTGAAGAACACATGCAGTTGTTCAACCACACTGCTGGATTGAGAAATGAGGTCTTGAGAATTAACCAAAGAAGTGCTTTCGAGATAATAGAGCTTTGCAGTGTTCCATTGCCTGCAGGGAAACAGCAGGATGGATGGCTTTCCCTCTAGAGGACTAAACCTCTAAAACCCAGCCATGATGGAACTAAGGCTTTGGAGTTGTTTCAGGGGAAAACACTATAAAAAGTAAAACTCCTATCACAGTTCACATCACTTCAGCACTGACATTACTTGTGTGGATTTGTTTTTTATTTAGTTTTGGTGAAGTTGGTACATATCACTGGAGGAATCCAGTCTTCGTATCAGGAGAAAGGTAGAGAAGTGAAGTTACTATGTGAAGAATTTGGCCAGATTTCCAGCTCCTGCATGCATTAGCACAAGCATTTCATCCCAAGGAGTTGGTAAGGCACTGACAGCACCGAGAAACTGCTTTTGAAATAATTTTGAAGTAATTTGTTCTTTTTTTTTTTAACCTCCACACTTTTCATGATTATTGGTTTCTCTGTTATTTGTGATTTAATTAAAAATTTTTGAAAATTGCACATGTTGCTGCTCACTTAAACTTCTACAATTTTTCACTTTCAAGTTAGGCCGCTTCTAATGTTTACTTACCTGATGGAAAAGCCAAACTTTACGGGACATTGTCTTTTTTGCTCACCTCTGTTGTCAGAGCTGTTTTTGGTGGTTCTGTGGCCTGAGTCTGTTCTGGCCTCTGGATCCAGGCATAAATTCTGTCTTGGATACCATTCTCAAGTAGATCCCCGCCCCCACCCTCCACTGAATAAATACGTATGGAAAATGGTGGTATTCCTATGTTTAGCACTAGATGAGAATGTTTATATTTGATTTGGGAACCCCAAAATAGAATTTTGAAGCAAAGATAGACAGTGGTAGAAGAGGCAGATGAAATTACAGAGTCCTACCTGACACGCCTTTAAACAAACACACAATTAAAATCCTTATCCTCTTATTAGTTTATTGGAGGGGAAACCCACTTCATATTTCGTTGTTTGGCTGTGACTTGTGATTATCTAAAAAGACAGATTCTCATTCTTCATTTAAGGTAAGACTATAGTTGTAATAATTGAAAAGACCTAGAAAATGGTTAGAGTATATTAACAAACCAATCATTTGGAATAAATGTCCAAACATGAATGATAAGTAGGAGGTCTCCTGGAATCATCCAGATAACTTCTTCAAGATTCCACTTCTTGTTATGATGACTTGGCCTCATCTATTCAAGAATATTACCAGACAAAACAAATGGGCATGAAAATGATTGTAGTAAAACAAATTCTTTGTGTTACAGTTTTCACCTGTTTTAGTAAAATCAGTAGAGGTAGAATTATGCTGAATTAAGTTTCTTTAAGATAGAATTATGAAAGGTGTTCTGTTTACTTGGTTTTTACTTGCTTTGGAGAATAGAATAGTGATCCTAATAGTTAGCAAATATTTACCTGATCTGGCTTCCTTAGAAAGATAATTGTAAGATTTTCAGTTCAGCTCAGTTGCTCAGTTGTGTCCAACTCTTTGCAACCACGTGGACTGCAGCACGACAGGCTTCCCTGTCCATTACCAACTCCCGGAGCTGGCTCAAACTCATGTCCATTGAGCTGGTGATGCCATCCAGCCATCTCATCCTCTGTCTTCCCCTTCTCCTCCTGCCTTCAATCTTTCCCAGCATCGGGGTCTTTTCCAATGAGTCAGTTCTTTGCATCAAGTGGCCAAAGTGTTGGAGTTTCAGTTTCAGCCTCAGTCCTTCCAGTGAATATTCAGGACTGATTTCCATTTCCTTGCAGTCCAAGGGCAATGGCGAGCCACTCCAGTACTCTTGCCTGGAGAATCCCATAGATGGAGGAGCCTGGTAGGCTGCAGTTCATGGGGTTGTTAAGAGTCAAACATGACTAAGTGACTTCAATTTCACTTTTCACTTTCATGCTTTGGAGAAGGAAATGGCAACCCAAGAACTCCCTAGTGTTCTTGCCTGGAGAAACCCAGGGACGGGGGGCTCTGGTGGGCTGCCATCTATGAGGTCGCACAGAGTCGGACACGACTGAAGCGACTTAGCAGCAGCAGTCCAAGGGATTCTCAAGAGTCTTCTCCAGCACCACAATTCAAAAGCATCAATTCTCTGATGCTCAGCCTTCTTCATGGTCCAACTCTCACATCCATACATGACTCTGGAAAAACCATAGCTTTGACTAGACAGACCTTTGTCAGCAAAGTAATGTCTCTGCTTTTTAATATGCTGTCTAGGTTGGTCATAGCTTTTCTTCCAAGGAGCAAGCATCTTTTAATTTCATGGCTGCAGTCACTATCTGCAGTGATTTTACAACCCAAGAAGATAAAGTCTCTCACTGTTTTCATTATTTCCCCATCTATTTGCTATGAAGTGATGGCACTGGATGCTATGATATTCATTTTCTGAATGTTGAGTTTTAAGCTACTTTTTCACTCTCCTCTTTTACTTTCATCAAGAGGCTCTTTGGTTCTTCTTCATTTTCTGCCATAAGGGTGGTATCATCTGCATATCTAAGGTTATTGATATTTCTCCCAGAAATCTTGATTCCAGCTTGTGCTTCATCCAGCCTGGCATTTCACATGATGTACTTTGCATATTAGTTAAATAAGTGGGGTAACAATATACAGCCTTGACATACTCTTCCCAGTTTGGAACCAGTCCATTGTTCCATGTGCAGTTCTAACTGTTGTTTCTTGACCTGCATACAGATTTCTCAGGAGTCAGGTGAGGTGGTCTGGTATTCCCATCTCTTGAAGAATTTTCCACAGTTTGTTGTGATTCACACAGTCAAAGGCTTTGGTATAGTCAGTAAAGCAGAAGTAGATGTTTTTCTGGAACTCTCTTTTAAAATTTTGTGTGTAACATGATACTTTATGTTACACACAAAATTTTAAAGTCACTCAGAATGTTTAACCATTAAAAAGGTTTTCTTTATCCATTCCCATCCCCCTTCAATTCCACTTCACTGTAATCAACTTAAATTATTTTGTGATTATATACTTTCAGATATTTTATTCAGTGGCTTTCTTTTTATTCTCTTCAGCCTTTTCTTCTGGAAATCATACTAGATAGATGTTGGCCTCTTGGGAATTTTCCTTTTTATGTTTTCTTTTTTTCTATTTTTAAGTTTTATGCACTTTTGAGTTGTTCTGGGAAAATTCTTCCATCTTCTACTGGGTTTCTTTTCAGCTATGGCTATTAAGGCTATATATCAAGTGGTTTTTTTAAAATTTCAGTATATATTGTTTCTTTTTCATAATCACCTGTCCATACATCCTAGATGAAATACCTGCATCATATTATGGATAATTAAATTTTATTTTCAGTATCTTTTCTGATTGCATAAATAATTATTTTTACTCCACATCAATTCCTTTTGTGTTTTATTTTTTTCTTTCTCTCATGGTGTTGGTTTTCATCAAAACTCATCTGTATGGTCGAGAATTCCAGCTAACTCATCAGTATCCGGCCTGGAATGAAGGGTAAAATCATATGCCAAGGGTCTATACTTCACTTGCTTTCAGCTAAAGTGAGGCGATGAGAATAATGTCCTAGAAAGTGTTTTTCTGGCTCTAACATCTCCTAGTTCTCTATGGTGTCATCAGCTAGTTGGGTTACTACCCTGTCTCTTTATCTACACACTGTTCATTACAAGCCTTACCGTAACTGCAGAGGCATGATGCCTGGCGATAGAGGGTTGCACAATCATCCCGTCTCAATGCTCTCCTTGCTCTCCAGCAATCATATCAATGGGACCACGCTCTATGTAGTAGTTGGAAGATTGCTCTTAACATTTAACAGGATATTCATGGTGTATTTCCAGGTTATCCACCTGATTCTTTTTAATGACTGCATATTATTACATCGTGGAGACATATTATGATTTAATTACAAACAAACAAGATGGTTTAGTTGTGGATTGTTTAGTTGCTTCCAGTGTTTCGCTATTGTGAACAAATTTTTAACAGTATATTCTTGCTATTAGTTTTAAAGAACAGATTCTTAGAAGTATGATTGCTGGGTTAAAGAGTATGAACATTTTTAACAGTTTGTGCTTCCATAAACAATATAAGAGAGTGTCTGTTTCTCCACTTTTAAATCAACCTTAAACCTTTTTAATTTTGTAAAACCAGTAGATGAGAGTGGTATCTGACTTATTTTGACTCATATTGCTTCCATTATAAAAAAGTTCTCCTATATTTTTCTAGTATGGTTATAGTTCTGTTTTCACATTCACATCTTAAATGATCTGTCATTTATTATGGTACAAGTGTGATGTAATAATTCAACTATTCTTTTTCGTATGACAGTTTGTTACTTTAATACTATTAATTGAATAAAACATCCTTTCTCCACTGATGTGAAATGAAAAATGTGTCATATGTAGGTTCCAATGTAAACTTGGATTATTTCTGAACTCTGTTCTAGTCCACTGAACTACTCTCAACTCTTGTGTGCCTATGAGACTTTATATTTACAACAATAAGGAGATACATTTTAATATCCGGCAGGACACATCCTTTTTCATTTTCTCATTATCTTTTTCAAAATTTTCTTAGTTTTTTGTATCTACTTGTCAGATTGAAAAAAGAAAAAAAAAAACAAAACCAAACTTCTGTTTGCAATACTATTAAATTTATCTAATGATATTCCCATCTAGCAAAGTGGTATGTTTGTTCCTGTATGTTCTTTAGTTAGACTTTATAGGTTTCTTCTTATAATTTTTATTATTTCCTTGTTAAACCCATATTTCAGTTCAGTTCAGTCGCTCAGTCGTGTCCGACTCTTTGCCACCCCATGAATTGCAGCACGCCAGGCCTCCCTGTCCATCACCAACTCCCGGAGTTCATTCAGACTCACGTGCATCGAGTTGGTGATGCCATCCAGCTATCTCATCCTCTGTTGTCCCCTTCTCCTCTTGCCCCCTATCCCTCCCAGCATCAGAGTCTTTTCCAATGAGTCAACTCTTCGCATGAGGTGGCCAAAGTACTGGAGTTTCAGCTTTAGCATCAGTCCTTCCAAAGAACACCCAGGATTGATCTCCTTTAGAATGGACTGGTTGGATCTCCTTGCAGTCCAAGGGACTCTCAAGAGTCTTCTCCAACACCACAGTTCAAAAGCATCAATTCTTCGGCACTCAGCCTTCTTTACAGTCCAACTCTCACATCCATACATGACCACTGGAAAAACCATAGCCTTGACTAGATGGACCTTTATTGGCAAAGTAATATCTCTGCTTTTGAATATGCTGTCTAGGTTGGTCATAACTTTTCTTCCAAGGAGTAAGTGTCTTTTAATTTCATGGGTTCAGTCACCATCTGCAGTGATTTTGGAGCCCCAAAAAATAAAGTCTGACACTCATTATCAAATTTTGTTGCTAATATTTATTCTTTTCTCTGATATTATTTTCCAACTTAATTTTTATTCATAAAGGAAAACTTAATTTTTGTGTTTTTCTCCATATAGAGCCATTTTATAGAACTTAATTATTAGTTTTAAAATTATTTTAGCACAGCAAGGGATAACATATTTACAAGTCATATTTCTGAGAAGGGGTTAATACCCAAAATATATTTAAAACTCACACAACACAATAGAAAGAAACAAACACCCAAACAAATAATCTAATGAATAAATGGACAGAAGATCTGAATAAACATTTTTCCAAAGAAGACATAGACTAACAGGTATATGAAAATGTGTTCACCATCATGAATCATCAGGGAAATGCAAAGCAAAATCACTGTAAAATATTCTCATACCTGTTAGAATAGCTATTATCAAAAAGACAAGAAATAAGTGTTGGTAAGAATGTGGAGAAAAGGGAACCTTGTGTACTACTGGTAGAAATGTAAACTGGTACAGCCACTATGGAAAATAGTATGGAGGATCCTAAAAAATTAAAAATTGAGCTACCAAATGATTCAGCAATTCAGTTTCTAGATATTTATCTGAAGGAAATGAAAACACTAGCTTGAAAAGAGATGTGTACTTCCATGTTCATTGCAATAGTATTTATAATAAACAAGACACAGAAGCCCTTCCCTGGTGGCTCAGACAATAGAGAACCTGTCTTCAGTGTAGGAGAGCTGGATTCTATCACTGGGTCGAGAAGATCCCCTGGAGAAGGGAATGGCAACCTACTCCAGAATTCTTGACCGAATTCCATGGATAAAGGTGTCTGGTAGGTTACAGTCTTTGAGGCTCCAAAGAGTCATTTGTGCCTGAGTGACTGAATGCACTTTCAAGACATGGAAGCTACCTAAGTGTCCATTAATAGATGAATGGATAAAGAAAAAGTGATAAATGTGTGTGTGTGGTATAAGTATATATATACATTTCTGTTTATAAATGTGTGTATATATATATACATGTACATACACATATATCACGTGTGTGTGTGTGTATGTATATATATATATATATATATCAGTTCAGTACAGTCGCTCAGTCATGTCTGACTCTTTGCGACCCCGTGGACTGCAGCACACCAGGCCTCCCTGTCCATCACCAACTCCTGAAGTCTGCTCAAACTCATGTCCGTTGAGTTGGTGATGCCATCTGACCATCTCATCCTCTGCTGCCCCCTTCTCCTCCTGCCTTCAATCTTTCCCAGCATCAAGGTCTTTTCTAATGAGTCGGCTCTTTCCATCAGGTGGCCAAAGTATTGGAGCTTCAGCTTCAGCATCAGTCCTTCCAATGAGTATTCAGGACTGATTTCCTTTAGCATTGACTGGTTTGATCTCCTTGCAGTCCAAGGGACTCTCAGGAGTCTTTTCCAAAATGACACAGTTCAAAAACATCAATATATATCACATTTAAAAAATCCAATTATATATATACATATATATATATATATGTTATATATATCATACAATTGGCCAAGACTCTGATGCTGGGCCCTCCAGCATCAGATTGGGGGCAGGAGGAGAAGAGGATGACAGAGGATGAGATAGCTGGATGGCATCACTGACTCGATGGAGGTGAGTCTGTATGAACTCCAGGAGTCGGTGATGGACAGGAAGGCCTGGCATGCTGCGATTCATGGGGTTGCAAAGAGTCGGACATGACTGAGTGGCTGAACTGAACTGATATCATACAATGAAATAGTTTCTGCTATAAAACAAGAATGAAATCTTGCCATCTGCAACAACATGGACGGTCCTTTGGGGATATTATGCTAAGTGAAATAATTCCGATAGAGAAAGACAGATACCTTTTGATACATTTATATATGGAATTAAAGAAAATACAAAACTGCACTCATAGATACAGAGAACAGATTGGTAGTTGCCAGAGGTGGGAGGGTGGGAGTGAGCAAATGTGTGAAGGTTGTCAAAATTTACAAACTTTGAGTTATAAAATAATTAGATCCTAACGTATGGGCTTTCCAGTTGGACCTGCTGCTGCTAAGTCACTTCAGTCGTGTCCGACTCTGTGTGACCCCATAGATGGCAGCCCACCAGGCTCCCCCATCCCTGGGATTCTCCAGGCAAGAATACTGGAGTGGGTTGCCATTTCCTTCTCCAATGCATGAAAGAGAGAAGTGAAAGTGAAGTTGCTCAGTCTGTCCGACTGTTAGCGACCCCAGGGACTGCAGCCCACCAGGCTACTCTGTCCATTGGATTTTCCAGGCAAGAGTACTGGGGTGGGGTGCCATTGCCTTCCCCCCAATTGGACCTAGCAGGAAGGAAACCATCTGCCTATGCAGGAGACAGAAGAGACTCAGGTTCAATCCCTGGGTTGGAAAGACCCCCTATAGGAGGGCATGGCAATGCACTCCAGTATTTCTTGCCTGGAGAATCACATGGACAAAGGAGCCTCATGGCTACAGTCCATAGGGTCGTACAGAGTCAGACACCACTGAAGTGACTTAGCATGCACGTACAAGATATAATGTACAGCACGGTGACTATCATTAACAATACTGTGTCGTGTATTTGAAAGTTGCTTAGAAAGTAGATTTTAAATTTCTCACCATAAGGAAAAAAATGTAACCTTGTGTGGTGATGGAAGTTAACTAGATAGACTCTGTGGTGATCATTTCATAATATGTACAAATATATTATTATATTGTACCCCTGAAACTAGTATAATATTTTATGTCCATGTGTCTCAATTAAAAAAAAATCGATCCACTAACTGTGAGTATAATTGATTAGAAGGGGAAGAATGGAGTTGTGGCAATAACCCAGAGAGAACCAGGCTCATGATCCAGGTTAAAACTTTAGACTTTGATATCTTCTTCTCCCTTGCTGCTGCTGCTGCTAAGTCACTTCAGTCGTGTCCGACTCTATGTGACCCCGTAGATGGCAGCCCATCAGGCTCCCCTGTCCCTGGGATTCTCCAGGCAAGAACACTGGAGTGGGTTGCCATTTCCTTCTCCAATGCATGAAAGAGAAAAATGAAGGTAAAGTCGCTCAGTCGTGTTTGACTCTTTGCGACCCCATGGACTGCAGCCCACCAGGCTTCTCCATCCATGGGATTTTCCAGGCAAAAGTACTGGAGTGGGTGCCATCGCCTCTCCTTCTCCTTTGCTACCAACATGCAGTCAATCATGAAGTCTAATAGGTTTTAACCTTTATACTTTCTGATATACTTTCTTATACATCCTATTTATAAAAACAAAAAATATTAAAAAAATATTTTAGTTATTTATTTTGGATTCCCTAGATATAAATTTATATCATTTGCAAATAATAGTTTTATCTCTTTTCCCAAAATTTAATTAACAAATTATTTTCTGAAATTTGTTACATAAGCTAAACTCTCCAAACTATTGGTGCCCCTCAATTATCTTTCTCCTGGCTTTATTAGGGATGGTTTTAGTATGTGATCTTTTAATATTTTCTGTTAGTTCCTAATAAATGATATAATAAATGGTTAATGATTTTAGGAAATTATCTTTTTTATTTTCATATTAGAATAATTTTTTTTTAATGAGAATGCCACATTTTATTAAGATTTCTCTGTGAGGAACTGGGGATGATTCTACATCATCTGGGAAAATACTTCTAGCTTGGCATGGATTCTTTTTCTGTGTGCCTGGTTTTTCTCTTGTCCCAGGTGATCTTCGCTGGAATATTTGCTACTTGAATTATTATTATTATCTTTTATTATATGCATATGCATTTAGTCAGAGTACACAATATACTGAATCATTCTCAACTCATTTTCAGAATACTTGCTTTTGTCCAAAAATCTCACCAAACCCTCTCTGAGGCCATGTGATAAGCTGTCACTGTCTCATGCCTCAGTCTTCAATTTGGATCTATGCTCTCTTTGGCAATTCTGTTCTCTCGGTGGTAGTAGCAACCTCAGTGGCAACAGGAGAGGGGAGATTTTACATCGTCTTTGGCAAGAATAAACACTTCCTGCCAGGAGTCCAAAATGAGAATAAATTACCCACTGTGCAGAAACATGGAAGTCATGATATTCCCAATGAAACATGTTTAAAGTCTCTGGGCAGTCATGTTTTGGGTGTTGCTGTTTACAATACCATAGGGGTTTCATTCCCATAAGATTTTGAATAATTTAGGAATAAAATACAAATTGTTCCTTCTGTGATGTCTATCTTTATTTTGCACTGCTTGCACTTTAGCATTTTAATAGCTTTGAGGAATGGTGTCCAGGTAATTTGCATCTTTATTTCTGTCTTTCATGGAAGGAAAGAAAGCATGGAAGTGACTTGGGCAAATCAAGCAAGTTGGCATCATGGATGATTACAGTTACGGTTCTCAAGATAATTCTTAAAAATGGGACCTTTTCGCACTCAAATGAAACCGAATAATTGGTATGTCGCTGCGTATTTTCTTTTGTTACTGTAGGTTCTACCAGCAAGAGCTTTAATGCATCGTATTTTATCCTTTGCTTGCTGTGTAAAACGGTTCTAAATTTGCTATCTTCCCTTGACCTCTTACTGTGCTAGTTGTTTTGCTTTTCTCAGAACTAAGATTTCCCCATCCTCCCAATCCTTCTTTATTTACTAAACTTTTTAATTTGGTACCTATTCTCTGAATATCTTCCAATTTCTTGGCATATTAATACTTTAACAAAGAAAACCCAAGACTCTGAATGGTGAGGGCTTTTAAATGCCAAGTAGGGCAGAAAAATTGCCTCATTTGTTTTCACATGTGATACTCTTATTAAAAACAGTTCAATTCAGTGTTTATTTTTCTGGCAAGAATATTCATTATTGACTCATCCACTCTATTCCTCTCCTTATAACCTTGAGGGCAAAACACAATGAATAGAAAATAAAACTTAAAGCATGAAGCCAAGATTGGGGGTCATGGGAATGTGGCATTATACTTTCTTAAAATTAGTTTAGCTTTTGTGATATTTGCTAGGCAAATAAACTTTGGATATTAAATCAACAATATATTGACAATCATACAAAATTCAAATGCCAATCTGCACCTACCTGACTTCAGCAGTGATGTAAATAGGATCCTATTAAACATTACCATCGCTAATGTTATAATGTTGATTTAGTTCCTACAGGTAGTTTTCTAACTTTTATTTTTACACTTTCAGCTAGTCATCTCCTATTGTGCCTTTACTTTTATTCCAGATGGAAGTCTATACTCCTTCACCATAAATATGAATTCAAGGATATTTTATAGCACTTCATAGTTTGCTAAAAAGAAAAAAAAAAGCTTTCATGTATATGATCTCACTTGATCTTATAGCTTTTTTAAGATGGACAGAAAGTAAATTTCTTATTCCATTTTACAGATGGAAAATCAAAGTTCAGATTACCAAGAAGCTCTCTGATGCATTAGCACATGTGGCTAATTGCATGGATACTCATTAGAACTTTGGCTAGTGCACAAGTCTTTTGACTCCTGGTCCATCATTTGTTCAAGTTAGAACTCTACCAGAAAAGTTTAGCTATTATTTTAACTCTGCTTTATCACTGAGCTTAGACTATGCCCACACCATATCAATGGCAGTACTCAAAGGCAGATGGAATGAATATGGATCACAGAAGTTAAGAAGGAAGAAATAAAGAATGTGAGTCAAGAGAGGAGGTAGAGGGACTTCCCTGGTAGTCTAGTGGTGAAAACTCTTTGCTTCCACTACAGATGGAATGGGTACAATCCCTGTTCAGGGAGCTAAATTCCTACATGCCCCAGTGCGCGAGGAAAAAAAAAAAGAGAGAGGAGAGATGAGGCAGAGAGAGTAGTGTCATGAAAATTGTCTCTGGACATTTCATGGTACTGTTGTTGTAGATCATCAATCCAAATTTTGTTTTTAAACAAAATTTTAGACAAAACAAAACATCTACCTGAGCCATTTAATATTGATTAGGGCTTCCCAAGTGGCTCAGTGGTAAAGAATCTCTGCCTGCAATGCAGGAGACACAGGAGATGTGGGTTCAATCCCTGGGTCAGGAAAATCCCCTAGAGAAAGAAATGGCAACCCACTCCAGTATTCTTGCCATGGATAATCCCAAGAGGAGCTTGACCATAGGGTCACAAAAAGTCAGACACTACTAAATGCACACACATACTATTCACACATGCTATAAATTATGCTAACAAGGGCATATGTGAATATCTGTTACTCATGTAACTAGTATTTCCAGTGTTTGCATATGTGTCTGATTTGTGCTTATATTTGGGATAATAACAAAAATAACCATTGCTACAACAAATCCTTCCCTCTGAACTCTAGACCTCAGAGATCCCATCTCTTCCTTTCTCAAAGGCCTCACACTCATCTTGCTGCCTCAGTGATCGTGTTCCTCCCCCTGGGACAGATGCTGGCAAAGTTCGGCAACAAAGCTCTTGCCATGGGGTTTCATTGCTATATGACAGACTGCCCAGCCTCACCCCACATAACCTTTCAGCTTACCTTGTCAGTACAAATGTTGCAAACTTGGAATCAAAAGGGAAGTCATGACCCATATCAGGCAGTGCTCTTATTTTTAAAAGTGTTTAGAAATCTGAATCCAGAAAGTCAAGTGTTGAGATTTCCTGGAAGTAAATTGTAAAATGCAATAACAGAAATTTCAGGTTTTTTATTTTTCTCTCATTGCTATTTGACTTCTGATCCTATGATAATTCCCTCAGAATATTCTAGAATTGTCAATGCATCTAATCCGTTTCTCTAGTATTAGCATTTTAGCATGGAGTAAGTTATAATTATGGGATACTGTGGTATTAGGCAGAGACTCACCCTCCCTCTACCATTCTGGCTTCCACTTCTGGCTCACTGCCACTCTCTCCTATGGCAAAGACCCAGAAGCCTGGGAACGGAAGAAATACACTATCAGTTCTCATCACACCTACCTGGCTTTTTGCCACACTCAGCTGAGAGCACCTGAAAAATAACAACTAGGTTAGCTGCCATTTTATTGACTTGTGGAAAAGGAGGAAGCCAAATGGCTTAGTATTCCTGATTTAAACTGAATTCAGTTCAATGCATCACATATTTTTGAGAGCACCCTCTGTGACTGGCACAAAACACACAGAAGTGAATAGTTTGTTTCAGATGAGGCAGATGCTTAAAGTATATTGTGATAAGGGGACTATTATTTGTAGGTATGAATAAGCAATAGCGCTGAGTGGGAGGGCATTTATCGCCCCAATGAGAGGCTTACTCGTCCATTTGCATTAGACCCCTCAGCCCCTAGCCTGTCTCTGAAGGTGGCAATGGACTCCAAGTGTTCACTGCAACTCCTTAGGAGGTGCTAGGACCACCCATGGGAAGTAGTGGACTGTTGTAACCATCTTGTCCCCTTGGAATAGCTGACAGCCAATGGCATTAAAGGTATTAAAGCTCTAACCCTTTTAAGTTGTGACTTGGCAGGGGACCATTTTAGTAGAAAGAGCAACTAGCACAAAAACTTTTTTTTTTTAATCAGCAGCAAACCAATGTTAAAACCTGTCATGGCAGTAAGACATCCTTGCAGACCAGGNAATGGCATTAAAGGTATTAAAGGTCTAACCCTTTTAAGTTGTGACTTGGCAGGGGACCATTTTAGTAGAAAGAGCAACTAGCACAAAAACTTTTTTTTTTTAATCAGCAGCAAACCAATGTTAAAACCTGTCATGGCAGTAAGACATCCTTGCAGACCAGGGAACACAGTAAGTAGACTGAAATATATTGAGATAATATTGTAATATTGAATTACACCAGAGATAATAGCATTGATTCATCCCAGAAGGATATTGTAAATAATGAACAATTAATTGTTGCGGAAACTTTGAAAATAAATCGATGAGAATCAAGAAGACAGATCTGAACCAATACAGTATTGTAAAGTAAAAAAAATAAAATTTTTTTGAAAAAAGAGGACAGATCTGGGTGACTCAAGGGATCTGTTCTTTTTTAGAAAACTCAGCTGAGTCCTCTGTGGTCAGGGTTAATGATGTATTTGCAGTTCTGTCTGCTAGGAGCTTTGAGAAAAATTGTGGTACTATTGTGACCTGGGTATGGACTCTTCTGAAGTCCCTATGCTTTCTTCTTTGCTCATTGTTGATCAGTTGCTAAGTCATGCCCAACTCTTTGCAGCCCCATGAACTGCATCACACCAAGATCCTCTGTCCTCAATTAGCTCCCGGAGTTTGCTCAAACACATGTCCATTGAGTCAGTGATGCCATCAATCATCTCACCCTCTGTCGCCCCTTTCTCCTCCTGCCTTCAGTCTTTCTCAGCATCAGAGTCTTTTCCAATGAGTTGGCTCTTCATGTCACATGGCCAAAATATTGAAGCTTTAGCTTCAGCATCAGTCCTTCCATTGAATGTTCAGGACTGATTTCCTACTGAAACCTTAAAAACAACAAGGCTGACAGAAAGACACATGTAAAAACCTCAAGGGAAAAAATATCCTTTAATATTTATTTTGATTGAGGAAACAACCAGAGGTCTCTGGTGATGAGGTGGGGAGCTGGGGTCTATCGGTTTAGAAAAGTGACCAGGAGAGATCTGTTTTTCTGTCTCCTGCATACCACTTCTGTAATTTGCATTTTCTTTTTCTCAAAATGCAAATCGCATTCATTGCCTTCTCTGACCCTCCGTCTCTATTGTCATTCCTGTGGTGATGTTGAGAAAATGACATCTTTATAAAAGGTCGAATATTTGTCATGTAGGAAAACTGCATTCCTCTTTCCCAGAATTATGAATTCAAGAAACAAAGGCAACAAGTTAGGCTACCACAATCCTTCAGTCAAGTTTATTTGTTTGAGTCATAAGGAATGTACCCACTTTATGGAACTTTAAATTACTTATGTGGAAGTAAACCTTTACTGAAAGTTTTCATCCTTCTTTGCTCTGTCATCTCTTTGATCCCCTAGTGTGCATTCAGAAACCTAAGCAGTTTTTCCCCTGCTTGAGATTGTTTTCAAGATATAGTGAAGTTATGAGGCAGTTATTCCAAACAAGTGAAAAATAACTGTCTTCAAAGACATGTGGATGTAAGGGAAGGTGATGGTTCAAAATTAACAAATTACTACCCCTCCATTTATTTTTTTTAAAAAAACTTCCAACCAGTATAAAGATCTTCACCTTCTGGTCAATTTAAGAAAAAGAAAGTGAAGTTTCTCAGTTGTGTCCGACTCTTCGTGACCCCATGGACTATAGCCTGCCAGGCTCCTCCATCCATGGGATTTTCCAAGTAAGAATACTACAGTGGGTTGCCAGTGCCCTCCTCCAGGGGATCTTCCCAACCCAGGGACTGAACCCAGATCTCCTGCAATGCAGGCAGATTCCTTACTGTCTGAGCCACCTGGGCAATTTAGAATGACTGCAAATCATTTTGAAATGATTGTTCTTTTTTATTTTTAATTTTACTTTATTTTACTTTACAATACTGTATTGGTTTTGCCATACATCAACATGAATGCACCACAGGTGTACACGTGTTCCCAATCCTGAGCCCCCCTTCCACCTCCCTCCCCATATCATCACTCTGGGTCATCCCGGTGCACCAGCCCCAAGCATCCTGTATCCTGCATCAAACCTAGACTGGCGATTTGTTTCTTATATGATATTATACATGTTTCAGTGCCATTCTCCCAAATCATCCCACCTTCTCCCTCTCCCACAGAGTCCAAAAGACTGTTCTATACATCTGTGTCTCTTTTTCTGTCTCGCATACAGGGTTATCATTACCATCTTCCTAAATTCCATATATATGTGTTAGTATACTGTATTGGTGTTTTTCTTTCTGGCTTACTTCACTCGGTATAATCAGCTCCACTTTCATCCACCTTATTAGAACTGATTCAAATGTATTCTTTTTAATGGCTGAGTAATACTCCATTGTGTATATCTACCACAGCTTTCTTATCCATTCATCTGCTGATGGACATCTAGGTTGCTTCCATGTCCTGGCTATTATAAACAGTGCTGCATTGAACATTGGGGTACATGTGTCTCTTTCTATTCTGGTTTCCTCGGTGTGTATGCCCAGCAGTGGGATTGCTGGGTCATAAGGCAGTTCTATTTGCAATTTCTTAAGGAATCTCCACACTGTTCTCCATAGTGGCTGTACTAGTTTGCATTCCCACCAACAGTGTAAAAGGGTTCCCTTTTCTCCACACCCTCTCCAGCATTTATTGCTTGCAGACTTTTGGATCGCAGCCATTCTGACTGGTGTGAAGTGGTATCTCATTGTGGTCTTGATTTGCATTTCTCTGATAATGAGTGACGTTGAGCATCTTTTCATGTGTTTGTTAGCCATCCGTATGTCTTCTTTGGAGAAATGTCTATTTAGTTCTTTGGCCCATTTTTTGATTGGGTCGTTTATTTTTCTGGAATTGAGCTGTATAAGTTGCTTGTATATTTTTGAGATTAGTTGTTTGTCAGTTGCTTCATTTGCTATTATTTTCTCCCATTCAGAGGGTTGTCTTTTCACCTTGCTTATAGTTTCCTTTGTTGTGCAGAAGCTTTTAATTTTAATTAGATCCCATTTGTTTATATTTGCTTTTATTTCCAGTATTCTGGGAGGCGGATCATTGAGGATCCTGCTGTGATTTATGTCGGAGAGTGTTTTGCCTATGTTCTCCTCTAGGAGTTTTATAGTTTCTGGTCTTACATTTAGATCTTTAATCCATTTTGAGTTTATTTTTGTGTGTGGTGTTAGAAAGTGATCTAGTTTCATTCTTTTACAAGTGGTTGACCAGTTTTCCCAGCACCACTTGTTAAAGAGATTGTCTTTACTCCATTGTATATTCTTGCCTCCTTTGTCAAAGATAAGGTGTCCATATGTGTGTGGATTTATCTCTGGGCTTTCTATTTTGTTCCATTGATCTATATTTCTGTCTTTGTGCCAGTACCACACTGTCTTGATGACTGTGGCTTTGTAGTAGAGCCTGAAGTCAGGTAAGTTGATTCCTCCAGTTCCATTCTTCTTTCTCAAAATTGCTTTGGCTATTCGAGGTTTTTTGTATTTCCATACAAATCTTGAAATTATTTGTTCTAGTTCTGTGAAAAATACCGCTGGTAGCTTGATAGGGATTGCATTGAATCTGTAGATTGCTTTGGGTAATATATTCATTTTCACTATATTGATTCTTCCAATCCATGAACATGGTATATTTCTCCATCTATTAGTGTCCTCTTTGATTTCTTTCATCAGTGTTTTATAGTTTTCTATATATAAGTCTTTAGTTTCTTTAGGTAGATATATTCCTAAGTATTTTATTCTTTTCGTTGCAATGGTGAATGGAATTGTTTCCTTAATTTCGTTTTCTACTTTCTCATTATTAGTGTATAGGAATGCAAGGGATTTCTGTGTGTTGATTTTATATCCTGCAACTTTACTATATTCATTGATTAGCTCTAGTAATTTTCTGGTGGAGTCTTTAGGGTTTTCTATGTAGAGGATCATGTCATCTGCAAACAGTGAGAGTTTTACTTCTTCTTTTCCAATTTGGATTCCTTTTATTTCTTTTTCTGCTCTGATTGCTGTGGCCAAAACTTCCAGAACTATGTTGAATAGTAGCGGTGAAAGTGGACATCCTTGTCTTGTTCCTGACTTTAGGGGAAATGCTTTCAATTTTTCACCATTGAGGATAATGTTTGCTGTGGGTTTGTCATATATAGCTTTTATTATGTTGAGGTATGTTCCTTCTATTCCTGCTTTCTGGAGAGTTTTTATCATAAATGGATGTTGAATTTTATCAAAGGCCTTCTCTGCATCTATTGAGATAATCATATGGCATTTATTTTTCAATTTGTTAATGTGGTGAATTACATTGATTGATTTGCGAATATTGAAGAATCCTTGCATTCCTGGGATAAAGCCTACTTGGTCATGGTGTATGATCTTTTTAATGTGTTGTTGGATTCTGATTGCTAGAATTTTGTTGAGGATTTTTGCATCTATGTTCATCAGTGATATTGGCCTGTAGTTTTCTTTTTTTGTGGCATCTTTGTCAGGTTTTGGTATTAGGGTGATGGTGGCCTCATAGAATGAGTTTGGAAGTTTACCTTCCTCTGCAATTTTCTGGAAGAGTTTGAGTAGGATAGGTGTTAGCTCTTCTCGAAATTTTTGGTAGAATTCAGCTGTGAAGCCGTCTGGACCTGGGCTTTTGTTTGCTGGAAGATTTCTGATTACAGTTTCAATTTCCGTGCTTGTGATGGGTCTGTTAAGATTTTCTATTTCTTCCTGGTTCAGTTTTGGAAAGTTGTATTTTTCTAAGAATTTGTCCATTTCTTCCACGTTGTCCAATTTATTGGCATATAATTGCTGATAGTAGTCTCTTATGATTCTTTGTATTTCTGTGTTGTCTGTTGTGATCTCTCCATTTTCATTTCTGATTTTATTGATTTGATTTTTCTCCCTTTGTTTCTTGATGAGTCTGGCTAATGGTTTGTCAATTTTATTTATCTTTTCAAAAAACCAGCTTTTGGCTTTGTTGATTTTTGCTATGGTCTCTTTTGTTTCTTTTGCATTTATTTCTGCCCTAATTTTTAAGATTTCTTTCCTTCTACTAACTCTGGGGTTCTCCATTTCTTCCTTTTCTAGTTGCTTTAGGTGTAGAGTTAGGTTATTTATTTGTCTTTTTTCTTGTTTCTTGAGATATGCCTGTATTTGCATGAATATTCCCCTTAGCAATGCTTTTATAGTGTTTGGGTTGTTGTGTTTTCATTTTCATTCATTTCTATACATATTTTGATGTCTTCTGTGATTTGTTGGTTATTCAGAAGCGTGTTGTTCAGCCTCCATATGTTGGAATTTTTAATAGTTTTTCTCCTGTAATTGAGATCTATTCTTACTGCATTGTGGTCAGAAAAGGTGCTTGGGATGATTTAAATTTTTTTGAATTTACCAAGGCTAGATTTATGGCTCAGGATGTGATCTGTCCTGGAGAAGGTTCCATGAGCACTTGAGAAAAAGGTGAAATTCATTGTTTTGGGGTGAAATATTCTATAGATATCAATTAGTTCTAACTGGTCTATTGTATCATTTAAAGTTTGTGTTTCTTTGCTAATTTTCTGTTTAGTTGATGTGTCCATAGGTGTGAGTGGGATATTAAAATCTCCCACTATTATTGTGTTATTGTTAATTTCCCCTTTCATACTTGCTAGCATGAAATGCTTATTCTTGTATCTTTGTGATAATGCTTACATACATAGAATGCTTCCTATGTGCCCCTGATCTGCACTGTATTATTTGATGCTCACCAGAAGCCTGGGCAGTGATCCTTTTAAACCCCTCATTTTGCGGGGAAGTCAGCTATCCCTTCACCTCACTTACATCATCACCAGCCCTATTGATTTTATCCCCAGGATACATTGCAAACTGTCCACCTCGCTCCTCATCCAGGGTCATCAGCCTGCTAGTTTAAGGGACTATTATCCCTCACTTAGTCTCCTACAAAAATGGTTCTCCTTTCCATTCTGGCTCTCATTCAACCTCCATAGTAGCCAGAATTACCTTTCAAAAATGCATATTGATCATATTGATTCTCCCTGAAAAATCCTGGTCTCTGAAGTTTTGTGGAAGCTGACCTCCATCCCGCACCCTGCCTGTTCTGAATCCACCTGCTCTCCCAGCTCATCTTTACCAACCTGTCCTTGCTCATACCATCCAGGCTCATGACAGTCTTTCTCTTCTAGAACATGCCTGCATGTCTCAACTTCAAGTGTGCTGTTTCTACCCAAGCTGCCTAAGGTTTTCCTTCAGAATCTTCCTGACTACTCTTACTCCTCACTTAGGTCTCTGCTAAAACATTGCTCCTCAAATTCCCTCAACTCATCCATCTAAACAATTCTCTGTTCTTATAGCTGTTTATAGCTATTTATCTCTAATCACATCTCTCCCTCATTGCTGTGTTCATATCCATCTCTGTGTCTATCTGTGTCACATACACTGTCCTTTCATCTGTGTGGATAGATTTTGTCTAAGACCCTTGCTAACTTTTATGTAGGTCAAGACCTGTCATAATTTTTTTACCAGTCCAAAATCACTTACCATTTATTGAAAATTAAACAAAAAAAATTATAAAAACAAAGCTAAACATTTTGGAAATGCTTTTTAAGATTTGGAGACCTTTCTCCTTGACTCGTAGATGGCTGTATTCTCTCTGTGTCTCCACAAGGTCCTTGTTCTTCAAGTGTTGCATCCTCATCTCCTCTTCTTAAATGACACCAGTCACACTGGATTAGGGTCCACCCTAATGGCCTCATTTTTGGTGAGAGGAGGCACAATTCAGTCCAGTACACATAGGTAGTGAATTAAGGGTCTGAAGTTCAAACATTGGACTTTCTGACTCCAAAGTCCAGGTCTTTTCTTCCACATCAAATCTGCTTCTGTGTCATTAATTCTCTTCTCCACTGCCTACATTCTATCTTTTTTTTATTTTATTTTTTATTTTATTTTATTTTACTTTACAGTACTCTACTGGTTTTGGCATACATTGACATGAATCTGCCACGGGTGTACACGAACTCCCAAATATGAACCCCCCTCCCTCCTTCCACCCCCCATCATCCCTCTGGATCATTCCCATACACCAGCCCCAAGCATCCTGCATCCTGCATCGAACACAGACTGGCGATTCATTTCCTACATGATAGTACACATATTTCAATGCTATTCTCCCAAATCATCCCATTCTATCTTGTTAAACTCAGCTTCCCACCATCCCAAGGAGCTGCTCCTTGCTAGTAAGATTTTGAAGAAATTGAAGTCCTTCTTCACTAGAGAAGATGGAGTGGGTGAGCTGTTAGGAAAAGAGTCAGCAGTCAGGAAGAAAAATGCTTGAAATATAGATTAACAAGGTTGTACAATTATTAGCCTGAAAAAAAAGATACTTATTGAATGAATATGGATTATTTGCAAAAGATTAATTGGAATTATTCTCCATTAGTAGGAACTAATTTCAGGAGAAAATATTAGGTTTAGTCATTGCTTTATTTGTTCCTCACCATAACCTTGTTAGGTGAACTGTTTCTTTATTTTTATCATTGTAGAGGGTAAGGAGTTGAAGCTCCAAGAGTTTGTGTGACTTGCCCAAGGGGTAGAAGTATGACTCACCCGCTTCTTTTGCTTCACAGTGCATGGTCTCTTACTTGTGTTGGCTGCCTCCCTATTCAGTGTACCCACAGGATGCTGTGTGAAGTTCTGTAGCTAACTTGTAGGTTCACCGCAGGATATGCTCTCAGAGAACTTCCTTTGTGAAAGATCAATCTATCATACTCCATGTGCTCTCAGCCCTGTCCCTTCACCCCAGAAGCCCAATGGCCCACAACTGGATATGCTCATCCACACTCACAAAACCATATCTTGTACTTATGACGGTGCATTTTCTGAATGTGGAACTTACCCAAAGGGGAGTGGGCACTAACTGCCACACAGTATGATTGAGAAGTTCACAAACTCACATCTACCCTCAGATATTTCTGTCCAGATACTATACTGCCTCCTCTTAACTGAAACACCTCATCTATAAGAAGAGCTAATTTGGTAAAAGACAAAATGTTTCAACTGTCACTATAACAGTGATTTTTACTAGTGAGGTATGAAATAAAATTTGTGGGTCAAGACCAGCATTTCCAATATGAAGTAGAATAAAATAAAATATAAAATATCAGAGTATACTGCATGAAAATGTGAGGAAATTTTGTTTCATGAAATTTGTTTCCATTTTTTTTTCTCTCTGTGTATGAGCCTATACACTGGATCCTTATGAAATTTATTTCTTGATCAATGGCAGTGAAAAAAGAGAGAAATAGTTCTTTAAAAGAAGCATCTTTTTATAGTTTTGAATTGAGGATTCTTTTGCTAATATGATAACAATATGGACTCTTTCCCAAGATAAATGCACACAAATTCATATACCTATTTTGGGTGCCATTTTAAAGGACCTATAGACCATATGAATCTCACCTACTGATCTTGAGTTAAGAACACTTGTTCTTGTTAAAATGGCATTCTTCCTAGAAAGGGGGAAATGGCCCTAGAGATTGCTTCTGGGCCCTTTTCTTCAACATTTCCATATTTTAGCTTAAATACTTTCAGCATTTTAGAGCTAAGAATCTAGCCTAAAGAGGATGAGAGAATTTATTCAATATTTAGCTCATTATCTTTCACTGAATAAAATAGATCTGGCAATTTAAGAGTTTTCAGGCCATACCATATCAGCCTAAGTTCCAAAAGGGGAGAGAGCCAATACACAACTGAAAGTGATGAATTCAGATAAAGTTAAATTTTAAAGGAAATGATTAGGGTGATGTGATAGAAACAACTGGAGAGGAAATGGGAGACATTGAGGAAGGTCGTTTATTTTGAATTGGGGTTCAGGGAATGTGTCTCATTTATTAACTTGGATTGCTATACAAATATTTGTGGTTGTGCCTCCTCTATTATATTTCACCCATCAGAGTGTTTTACAATATTTCAAAGCACTTCATGAATATTTATTGATTGTTAATTTAATTTTTTTAGGGAGAGATGGAGAAAACAGCATGTTTAAGAGTATGGATTCTGGCATAAGAGAGCCTGAGCTTGAATCCTTGCTCTGTCCTTTCCTACTAATATGGTTATGGCAAGTAATTAATCTCATAAACTCTAGCTTCTTCAGATTTATCTCTAAAATGGGGCGAATAGTATTCTCTACGTGCTTAGACTGTTATGAGGCCTAAATAGGTTAATACACATAAAGAACTTGCATATGGTATTTTCCGATGTCCACCTCGGAACTTAGTGCCTTTGAAAACAACCCTTTTGTGGTAGCTCACAGTTTTGTGAGTCAGGAACATGGGCAGATCTCAGTGAGACAGCTCGTCTACTTTGTTCTGCTGATTCGTCAGTGAAAGTCACTTGGTGATTTTCAGCTTGTGGATGAACTAGTTAGAAGCGTGGGAGCAGGGAGTGGGAGTGTTCCAAGTGGCTTCACTCACATGTCTCTCTTGTGGTGAGATGAGTGGAAGGCTGGACTCATATTACAGAGCTCCTATTGGAGGCTCAGGGCTCCCAGAGAGAGTGTTCTAAGAAAGAGGATATAGGACTCAATGGCTCCCTGGAATCTGGGTCCAGAACTAACAGAGAGATGATTTTGCCATATTCAAGTGGTCATAGTTATCGAAGAACCAACTGGGAATCAGGAAGGAGATATAGTGCCCGCCTTTCTAGATATAGTAAAGCATGTGTAGCCTTCTTTAACCTGCCACGCTCTCCATAGCACCTAGAAAGTACTAGATCAGTCTAAGCTAAAAATTCTATCCTGTTATACACTTTCAGAAAGTGTACTTTTATGTTTATTTCAGACTGTTGTAGCAAAATCAGACTTTAGGCTTGCTTCTTCTTCACCTTTTATTTACCTTTTCATACCTCTTAAAATAGTCCTCATCAGTAGGTGGCAGTTGAGATTTAAAAACTAGTGCACCTACACAGACCATTGAGCATTAACTGTGGGAATTTCCCTCTCGTCATAGCAACGGTTTTTATTTATGCCACAAGTCATACAGAACTTGGTTTCAGTTTATTCACTGGTTGCCCATAATCCCACTAATATCACCACACAGTTGTGTGTTTCCTCTCCAGAGACCAAGGACTTAGAAAAAAGGGTGATATCTAACTACATTAAAATTCATTGGTAAAGAATCATATTTTCCTTGATTCACCTACTACTGGGCTGAACCCCAGGCTCTTTTTTCGCCCCCCATCTCCAACACCAACAAAATCTAACTTATGAAAAGAGAAGAAATTAAAAAAAAACACATAAAAAGTTGGCCAAGTTCGCAGTTTAAAATTTCTTGTAAAAGACCGATGTTGTGTGGCATTTATCTAAATAGACATTTCCTGTAACCATTTACCCCCAGTAACGAATCAGCAGCTTAATGGGGGCTGTGCGTTCTTATCTATTGGTTAGGCTGTCTTACTGAGAATCTTCATTTGCTTCTTCCAGTTCTTCCTATCCCACCTTGCTTTTTATTTACTTTTTTTCCAGATCCAATACTTTCCCGAGGTACATAAAAGGACTTTTCGGTTTTCAAAGCTCAAAGTCAATGTAAACACTGGTCTCTGAGGAAATGAGCATTTGTGACGGGGTCATCTATTTCCCTGAATCCGTTACAGCTTTCGAGATATGTGTGAGGAGGAGAAAAACAGATAAGCCAGGTTGGTTTTTCAGATGAGGGGCACCTATAAATGGAGAGCTATTGACCATGAAAATGTAGCCTTCCAATATTTATTTTGAGAAAAGATCTGTCTGATCATTGTATTCTGTCTTGAAACCAAAATGTTTTTGTACCGTTTTTATTAAAAATTTCGTCATAATGTAAGCCATCCCCACCCCCTTCAGCCACACCCCAAACCGCTCAGCCCCAGTTCTGTCTATGAAATGCATTCCATTTTGAGGTCATTATTTTCCCCAAGTTTCCCAGAATTACCACACATACCCCCTCCCAAAGCTGTTTTAATTTGTGTAGCCAGGCTCTTGCAGAAAGGATATTTGTTGCAGGGATATTGATTCTGTAATGGAGTTGCAGTTCAATTGTGGTGACAAGAAAACTGATTTTTTTTTTTAAATTTCTTTAAGGATCATCAAGATAGGTAGACTCCAGAGGATAAAATTTATACATAAAATCACCTTATCTTACCTGTGCCCTTTATTTTTACCACTTAGGCAGTACCCTTGTCTTAGCACTTTGCTGGAAGTTCACACATGTGCGCCTTTGAATTACTTAAAAAAAAAAAGTCTGTCATTGCCTCTTTTGAAAATAAAAATTGCCTTCTAACAAGTGGGAAGTCGATATTCCCCCTGAGACCACCAGTCTCCTCATAAGTGACAATATTCCCATTACCATGCTGGGATTCTTACTGACTTTATCTGAATCACAGTCTGCTGGAGGGAGGACTAATTAGGAGCCAGGAGGACTAGATCTGATAGCTGTTGAAATTGGACCTGTACTTAACCTTTGCAGGTATCCTCTTCCTCTGCCATTTGAAGCAGGAATGAGGAACCCTGTGATCTTATGGGTCCATTTTAGTTCAAAAGGCAAAAGTATAACAAGCCTAAAATATTTAGCTTTGTTATGAATTTAGAATGAACAGTGTCAGAGGAAATACTTAAAATCTTTTTTCTTCTGTTTAAATGTACTCCTTAATGTGGATTTATATGACTGATTTCTTTCATCTGAGATTTTTTAACCAAGAACTGGTCCTATCTGCCTTGTTTCTCTGATGGGCTACTCAGAGAACCTGCACAGGGGATCAGTATGGGCAATGCTGAGCTGCTTTTCAAGGCTCAGTCACCTTCACTCCACACGGCAGCATTTCCAATCAGACTCATGTTCACAGTTCTATTTCTGGCAGCAAACTGCTTGGCCACAGGGTTTGTACAATTTCTCTTTTCTTTTTTTCCCCTCAACACAGCACTTTCCCAGTTCATGTAAACTCTGTGTTAATTATTTTGGCTGTTAGCTGAGAAAGAAGACAAGCTCCACATTTGCTAAATCAAGAATGACAAAGTGGATTCAGAAGTGCTCACTCTACAAAATGGTTTACACTCTGGAACTAATGCAGACTCTCTTTGTTTCAATGTGTTGCACACAAATATCGATTAATCATTTTTCTTTATTAGTTTATGTCCCCTTGGTAGTATAATGCATTTGACATTCCTTCCATATTGTAGAAGGAGCAGTATGCTATAAACCCAGGCTGACACTGTCAGCAAAAGGATTTCAGCAGTTTTCAGAGGTGGGGAAACAGATAATTAATGCTAGTCTCCACTGCTTAAAAAAAAAAAAAAAAAAAGTATGGGCAATGCTGAGCTGCTTTTCAAGGCTCAGTCACCTTCACTCCACACGGCAGCATTTCCAATCAGACTCATGTTCACAGTTCTATTTCTGGCAGCAAACTGCTTGGCCACAGGGTTTGTACAATTTCTCTTTTCTTTTTTTCCCCTCAACACAGCACTTTCCCAGTTCATGTAAACTCTGTGTTAATTATTTTGGCTGTTAGCTGAGAAAGAAGACAAGCTCCACATTTGCTAAATCAAGAATGACAAAGTGGATTCAGAAGTGCTCACTCTACAAAATGGTTTACACTCTGGAACTAATGCAGACTCTCTTTGTTTCAATGTGTTGCACACAAATATCGATTAATCATTTTTCTTTATTAGTTTATGTCCCCTTGGTAGTATAATGCATTTGACATTCCTTCCATATTGTAGAAGGAGCAGTATGCTATAAACCCAGGCTGACACTGTCAGCAAAAGGATTTCAGCAGTTTTCAGAGGTGGGGAAACAGATAATTAATGCTAGTCTCCACTGCTTAAAAAAAAAAAAAAAAAACAACCAGAAATGTCAGAGAGGAATGGTGTTTTTCCCCATATCTTATAAAACTTCATGTTGTGAATGTGTGGCCTACAGTGAAGCAGGAGGCACTAGTGGCATCATCCAGCTCAAGATTCTAATTCTTCGGTTAGTTCCACCCTGCTCCCCAGGCAAAGACTTCTGTGCCTTCTGAAGGGGGACCAGAGACGAGTTCTAAGATGGGTACAGCTGTCAGAGAAACATATGTGTCTAGGCAAAGAAGAGAGTTTTCATGAGATCTTTCCTTTAACTACCTAAGGAAGGTGTATTTGTAGGTGCGAAGGAGAGAATTAAACTGCCTTTTTAGCTCCCAGTTGATAAATACAGTTTTACCAGTCAGAACTCACTGGCTCTGAGTCCGGAAAAGTATTGAGTTAGTTTACACGTATAAGAAGATGAACTTCAGAACCAGGAACTGGGGTGTTATAAAGACCCACGTATCTCTGTGTGCACCTGTTTTCTTCTCTCTTGTTTCACATTGACTTTTTGTTATTTAGTCAATACTGTGGGGAATGCAAACACCTCGCAGCTCCTAGGATCATGCTGTCGCAAAAAACAGAAACAAAAAAGCAACACCAACAAAAAAACAGATCATGCTCTGCTGAGGGTCTTTTAGTCTCAACTCTGAAATAAGAAGAGAGGAGTTTTTTTTTTTTTGTCTTGGCTCATGTTGGTTGAATACTCTTTAGTGAATTAACTATGGTAAGGAGGGTTGGTAAGGAACACATATCTGGCTGTTAGGAATGTCCTCCTACTATGCCTTCACCTCCTCCTCCATTGTACATCAGAGAAGCAATTCAAGTGTAATTACCTAAGGACTTCTGACCATTGACAAAAACCTGAACTTACACCTATGAAAATAAAACCCAATGTCTGTTCTTCATTGATGTGCTTATCAAGAGGGGCTTTTCTTTTGTGGCCAAAAAGAAAATAAAGCTGAAGACAAGATAAACTTCTATTACTATTTTTTTTTTTAATTTTAGGCACTATTTATTGATTTTCCACTGTGGAGGAGGGGACTTTTCTTTTTGAACCTCTCCGCCACATAAACATATATGCCTCTCCCAACCTCTCCACCACATAAACATATATGCCTCACTCGCGGACCCCACACAGCACTCTCACAAAACACATTTCCTATCCCTGCTACAGATTTATAATTTTGGATAGAACAATCATCACTGTTTTTGTTATTATGAACATGTATTCATACATGTTCATATCACAGTAATGGACAACACCAGAATCTTAATGGGTTTGGCTCACGCAGTCCGTTCCAGGATTAAGTGACTCTCCCAGGTAGTTGTCCTTACAACAGTTGTCACACACTTACAAAGCAGTCTGCAATGTCCTCACCGTGTGACTTGGACAGTTAACAGTCCAAGAAAGAATGGAGTAGAAAATCCAGGAGCTTTTCATTGCTTCAGACCAGAAGTGATTATGTATTTAACGCATGCCACACTTGCTTACCTCTCTGGCTGAGACTAGTCATGACCTTGTCTAACTGCAAGAATATTGGGATGTGGAATTCTTTTTTTTTTTTAATTGAGTTATAGTTGATTTATAATGTTTCAGATATACATAACAGACAAGTATGGCCTTGCAGTAAAAATGAAGCAGGGCAAAGTCTAACAGAGTTTTGCCAAGAGAACGCACTGGTCATAGAAAACACTCTCCTCCAACAACAGAAGAGAAGACTCTACACATGGACATCACCAGATGGTCAAGACTGAAATCAGATTGATTATATTCTTTGCAGCCAAAGATGGAGAAGCTCTATACAGCCAGCAAAACAATACCTGGAGCTGACTTGGCTCAGATCATGGACTCCTTATTGCCAAATCCAGACTTTACTCAGGGAAAACCACTAGACCATTCAGGTATGACCTAAATCAAATCCCTTATGATTATACAGTGGAAGTGACAAATAGACTCAAGGGATTAGATCTGATGGACAGAGTGCCTGAAGAACTATAGTTGGAAGTTCATAACATTGTCCAGGAGACAGTGATTGAGACCATCCCCAAGAAAAAGAAATGCAAAAAAGCAAAATGATTGTCTGATGAGGCCTTACAAATAGTTGAGAAAAGAAGAGACGCTAAAGACAAAGGAGAAAAAGAAAGATATACCCATCTGAATGCAGAGTTCCAAAGAATAGCAAGGAGAGAAAAGAAAGCCTTCTTCAGTGATCAGTGCAAAGAAATAAAGGAAAACAATAGAAAGGGAAAGACTAGAGATCTCTTCAAGAAAATTAGAGATACCAAGGGAACATTTCATGCA
>SJYX01014486.1:275402-353018 GCA_006410675.1 Oreotragus oreotragus | reverse complement strand
TCTATGGGGTCACACAGAGTCGGACACGACTGAAGTGACTTAGCAGTAGCAGCAAGCCATAGAAGTCACTCGGGGTTTTAGGAGCACCCTACCTGGAGTAAGGACACTCTAAAGTACTTTCTCTGATGCAGGAATCTATTCGGGACCACCCTGGGTGAATGGTCATCCAGCCCTAACTTGCATACAGTCAACCGTGGGGAGCTCACTACCTCACTGGGCTATGGCTGGCTCCTGAAGTGGATATCTGTCTGACAGAGCCTGACAGTAGGCTTGTTCACTGCACGGCGTGATCCCTGCCAGTGGGACAGCTAGCTCCTCCACCAGGCCCTTCCAGAGTTCTTCTCATCTCCTGCAGCTCTGACCTTGCCTTCAGGGAGCTCCCGGTCAGGTGCGGGCCAGCCAGGGCCAGGGAAGCATATAACCAAGGGGATCATGGCCATGCCCAAGGGCAGAGGTGGGACGCTGGGCAGAAGCAGGGTCAGGAAAGTTGCGATGGATGGGCTGCCAGGATCAGCTTATTCTGCAAGAGGTCAGGCTGCTGGTGAGAAAGGGCTTGGCCTGCTCACGGATGAAGGGGTGTGTGTTAGAAACTGGGCACGCTGCAGGGCTTCCCAGGTGGCACTAGTGGTAAAGGACCCACCTGCCAGTGCAGGAGACATAAGAGACGTGGGTTCGATCCCTGGGTCGGAAAGATCCCCTGGAGGAGGGCATGGCAACCCACTCCAGTANATGAAGGGGTGTGTGTTAGAAACTGGGCACGCTGCAGGGCTTCCCAGGTGGCACTAGTGGTAAAGGACCCACCTGCCAGTGCAGGAGACATAAGAGACGTGGGTTCGATCCCTGGGTCGGAAAGATCCCCTGGAGGAGGGCATGGCAACCCACTCCAGTATTCTTGCCTGCAGAATCCCATGGACAGAGGAGCCTGGCGGGCTACAGTCTATGGAATGGCAAAGAGTTGGACATGACTCAAGCAACTTAGCACGCACGCATGCAGCAGGGGCGGGCTGGAGAGGTGGGCGTGGGTCAGAGTGGGTGCGGATACTGCTGTTTGGGGTGACCATCATGTTGCCACTCCGCCTCCAGGAGAAGAAAGGTCGTGAGGCCCACGTCCTGGGGGTTGAGGAAGACTGAGGATGCCAGGAACAGGCCCAGCACCCCTTGGGTCATCTGCCGCAGGCCATGTGGTCCCTGCAGAGCCCAGCACGCTGAGGGGCAGCCTTTTTGTACCAGGCTGGAGAGAGCTAGGTAGTTTGAGGAGGCGGGAGTTGGAGGGGGAAGTACCCGGAGTGTCCTGGGCCCTAGGGTAGAGCTGGGGTGCAGCTGCAGGGTGGTCCAGGCCTCCACTGCCACCGCCAAAGGTGCAGGTCCAGGATGCCCCGAGCCACCAGAAGAGACAGCACCCCTGCTTGACATCAGGCCCTGGGCTGGGTGAGGCCTGATCGTCTCCCTTAGTCCCCTCTAGAAGCTAGGAACCTGAAACACAGGTATGAAAGTCATTTTTAAAGGTGGGTGATCCACCAATAAGTATGTATTCTAACCAATGCATTCAGGAACAGGGATGATGGTGGGTCCAGTGACTATGATGAGTCCCCAGTGAAGATGTGTGTCCATGAGGCCTCAGAATGCCCCCAGGGGCACACATGGGAGGGAAACATGTCCTGTTTCTGCTGGTCACAGCAGTGGCTGCTACAGACCCCTTTGGTTTGCGGGCCCCAAGTGTATAGGAATCACCACATTGCAGCCAGAGGGTGCTGACGATGAACATGGTGTATTTTCATCCCATCCAGATTTTGAATTCTATCCACAGACCACCAGGGTTCAGGATCCCTGCCCTGAGGACAGACGGACTCGTAGTTTTAGGAGGCCCTCGTGAACCCCAGGTGGCTCTGGATGCACATCTGTGACCAGGATGATCAGCATTGAAGAGAGAACAATTCTCTGGCTGACCCTGGCCAGCGCAGGCCTGCAGGAGTCGAGGGGAGGACCCCAACCCAGTCCAGAAGGGCCCCACAGATGAGCTCAGACTGCTCTCTGGGAGAAAGAGGTGTGAGGGATCACGGGTTGTGGCACCATCCCATCCATCACCCCACCGGAGGTCAACAAGGTGGCTGGTCTGGGGAGTGGACCGTGGGCAGCATTGCAGGGGCTTGGCGGGGACTCAGGGGTAGAGCAAGGGGGAAAGGCACATAAGGGCGTGCGTTAGGTGACGGACCAGGGTTCAGGTCACCAGCTGGGCTGCTGATGGGCTCAAGCAGAGGCTTTGTGGATGCGAAGGCCACGGGCACTATTTCCTTTAAGCTCCACACGACCTCCCCATGCTGCATGGGGGCACCCGGGGCCCTGTCCGCAGTGTTAGCAGAGGCTAGTCTTCCTGCTCTTCGGGGGCTGTGAAGCCTGCCGAGCACAGGAGACCTGGGAGGCACGCCTTACCTGGCGAAGCAGAAGGAGGCTGGGCTCGGGGTAGTTTGGAGGTGTGATTAGCACTCAGAGGCTGCAGGATCTGCGGGAGGCTAGTGTGGGGACCAGGCGAGGGCTGGCACTCAGCCCTGAACAGGCAGGCCCTCCCCTGATGACGTCTCTGTGATGGATGGGGCAGAGCCGGCGTCCTTGCCTCACCTTGCGGTTGTGGACCCTGACCTTAGACAGAACGTCCGAGGCCCAGCTGGGCGGTCTCACAAAGTCTGGCCAGGGCCTGCTTGTGCGGAGCCGGCAAGCTGGGTTCTGGTTGACTTGGGCGGGGGCTGTTCCATGTGCTGGGGTCTTGCCACACACGTGGGGGCTGGGCTTCCAAGGCAGTCAGAGGCCAGTCCTGGAGGGAAGCACTTTTCGAGCCTTTTGGACATTGCATGTGCTGTTTGTTTGTCTGCATCTTCGTGACCCCATGGACAGGGGAGCCTAGTGGCTTCAAGGAACCACATGGGGAGGCTCAAAGTCGACCTCCTCAGAGCTGTGAGGTGGGGCCACAGGCCTTCTCAGTGCCACCTGCTTTGCATTAACAGCTTGGTTTTCATTCCTTCCCAGTTGCCTGGCACAGGGCAACTGTTTATTTGCCCTGTGGCCTTTGGGTGTGCTGGCACTTTTGGACAGAGAAGGGAGAGTAGCTAGCATGAGTTGGTCACCTACTGTATGCCAGGCATGGCAAATAAGCAGATGTCTGTGGTCACACCACGTGGGGTCAAATCCTGCTGGTGGCCTGGCCCCTGGTAAGGTCCTTCACCTTCCCTGTGCTCCATTTCTGCTCCTGCAAATGCTGGGACCTGCTGGGGAGTTATGGTGAGAGTTGGTGGGCGTATCCACTCAGCATCACTTGACATAACATGCTCAGAGAAGGTTTCGTGAGAAAAGTGGAGCTCAGAGAGGTGCAGTAATTTGCCCAAGGTGAGATAGCTGCCTATTAGATAGACGGCAAAGCTCAGGGTCCCTGCTCTCCACACCCCTCCCACTTATGTTAATTAGCAGCACACGTGGAATGCCCCTGTAGACCACAGAGCTCCTTGTGAATGCTGCAGCTTTGATATCTGGGTGGTGGTACCTTGGCAGCAAGTGCCCAGAATACATCAGAGGGAGTTCAGCCCCCCACCCTGCTCTGTCATGCAAGACTGGCCCACGAGGGTGTGGGAGCAGGTGTCTTGGGCAGACTCTGGGCCCCTTCCATTTTTCGCCTTTCCCGGTCAGAATCCCAGCTCCGTTTGCGCTGGAAGTAAAGGAGGAGACAAGGTTAAAATTGAGTTTGAGATGCCACCTTAGACTTTCTGGAGGTTTGAGTAACTGAAAGGGACTGGAAAAGTTATGGAATTTCCCCCGATTCTTATGAAGGGACAGTGGGACAGACAGGGTGTGGCTGAAGGCAGCGGGCTGGGGCAAACACTGAACCGGTCCTTACATCCGTGATGTTCTGATCCCTGCAGTTTGGGGCTCTGTTATTAGGTGGTATGTTTGTCATTGTGATGCCTTCCTGAAAGACTGAAACTTTTATCTCATAAAATGTCCTCCTTTGTCTCTGTTAAAAATGTTTGTCTTGACGTTTGTTTTTCCTGATAGTAGTATGGCAATCCCAGCTCTTTTGGCAACTTTGCGTGGTCTGTATTTTCCATCCTTCTGCTTTAAACCGTTTGTGTCCTCGCATCTAAGGTGGGTCTTTCACAGACAGCCTGTAGTTGGATCCTGTTTTTGTCCTTTGCCCGTTCTGCCGGTTTCTGCCTGTTAATTGTGCTGTGCAGTAAATTTATATTTAATGTAGCCACTGATAATGTGGGCTGCAAGTCTGACATTTTGCTGTTTGCGTTCTGTATGTGTTCTCGCCTGTGCCTTGATTCCTGCAGTACTGCGTTTAAATATTTTCTAGAAAAAATTTTGATTTCCTTGCTGTTTCTTTTACTACATATATTTTTTGTTTTCTTAGGTTCCCCTGGGGATTATAATCCACATTTTCACCTTAAAAAGTCTAGTTTTGGACTGATACCCNAGATGTGTATAAGAGACAGCCCCACCCCTTCCCTCCTTCTCCTCCTTCTCCCCCTCCTCCCCACCCTCTGCTCCTCTCCCCTTTTCACTGTTATCGTCGTTGGGGCTGGTTACTGGTGAGCCCTGGGCTCACCCTTAAAATTCTGAGAGCCCCTGCGTTCCTCCTGGGCTTCCCTGGCAGTTCAGACAGTAGAGAGTCCACTTGCCAGAGCAGGAGACGTGGTTCAATGCCCGGGTCAGGAAGATCCCTTAGAGAAGGGAATGGCTCCCCACTCCGATATTCTGGCCTGGAGAATTCTGTGGGCGGGGGAGCCTGGCAGTGACCCTCCTCCCTGCTGGGCCCTCTCAGTCCCTGGAGCTCCCTTCCCCATAGCAGCCCTCGCCTCCAGTCATCTGCTCGCTAAGCCTCTAGCTCAGAAAATGTGCACCCATCTCGGGGCCGGGAGCGTGATCTCCAGCCCTGCTCCCTGCCCTCTCAAAGGCCTTTCTTAGGAGCAGCCTCTTAGTCTCACCCAGGCTTTGGCTCAGACACTCCTTCTGTCTGGGACCCTGTCCCTGCCTCTTCTCTGCCCCTGACCCACGCGGCTTTGTCCAGCTGCAGCTGAGTCCTGAAGCAGGACAGGTGTGAAGCCCTCTCCTCCAGGGCACCCTCTCTGGGCCCCAGTCCCCGTAAGGGACACCTGCTGGCTCCCAGGGCCCCTCCTGATCTCCTCCCACAGCCCAGGGGACCAGGGTCGACCTTGAACCTGGCTTCCAGAGTGGGGGGCCCTGTTTCTTGCCTGATCAGCCTGACCTGTCCACCGGGAGCTCTCTGGGCTCCCATGATGCCTGCACACAGTGGGTGGTCTCCCCAACCCCCTCCCAAATGTCACCTGTTGGAATATCAGGAGGACTTCCTGTAAGAGTGGGAATAGCTTGGAGACGCAGAGGCGGAGGTGATCCAGCTTGGCTGGTTTCATGGTTTCTGAACTATTTGCTGAGCCCGGTGCTGGCAGTGAGTCCCTGCTTGGTGAGACCGTGATGGGATGGGGTGAGGGGCTGTTAAATTCTCCACCTGATGGATAAGGGCGCCGGTGACCTTGGCAAGCCGGCTCACCTGCTGCCAGGGTGAGAGGCAGAGGGATATGGCCGAGGGTGTGTGGGGAGCTCTTGGAGGCCCAGGTGAGTTTGGGGCAGGTGGGGGAAGGTCTTGACTGTCAGACCCAGGGGTCTGGGCCCCGTTGGAGGGTCCCTGGGGGTATCTAAGGAGGGGGCGGAACGGCAGTTGTCCCCTTTCTGACCACAGTATCCAAGTCATGTTCATCAGCCACCTGCCCCCAGACCCACTCTCCTGCCAGACAGAGAGGATCCCAGGGCCCAGAGTGGATTAACACTCAGGCCGGGCCAGAGTCAGCTGGCCGAGCCCTCTGCCTGAGCAGAGAGCCATTGCAGAGCTTAGTGCTCCTCTGTGCAGAGTGGGCGTGGCAGGGAAGGAGGCTGGAGGAGGCGTCCTGCTTCATCACTCCATGGCGGGGAAGCCGCTGTCGAGCAGGAGTGGGGATCACCATCACCCGGCAAAGTCAGAAACCAGCCCTTGGCCTCCTGGGCCTGGGTTCCGGAATTCTCTCTGCTCTCCCCCCAGGTGCTCCCCCATCCTCACTGTGTTTCTCGGGTGTGGGATCCAGCCGGGGGCTTCCATCTGCTTGGTGTGGGGCCGGCCCCACCGCCACTCCCTAAGTCCTCTGAGCCGATGGGTTCTGCCACGAGGAAGGAACTTCTCCCGGGGCCCCCTCTGGGGGTGACCTGTTGGGAACTGTGTGTGCTCTGGGCTTTTGGGCCACAAGGCTAAGCCAGGAGGGGAGGGCCCCAGCTGGAGCCCAGGGAGAGCATGCTGACTGGCAGAATCACCTGTCACTTGACAAGACTGGAGGCTAGTTCAGACCCATGGTATTCTGCAGGAGGCTCACTTAAAAAAAAAAAAAAAAAAACTCAGACTTAAAAAAATTGTGCTTTTAAGCTCTCGGAAATTGTTGATTGGTTTTGATTACAACAAACGGGTGAATTGGAGTTCTTTTTTTTTTTCAATTAATTTGTTTTGGTGCTGCTCCCAGTTTTTCCAGTGGGGGTAGGATTTCCTTTGTTCAAGGACCTCTGGTTCCAACTACATTCTTAGCATCTCCTGAGCCTGAGCCACTATCTCTGAAGGAGCCGCTAAATTTGCTCTTGGTGAGGGATGGAATTTAGTTGATTTCAGTTTTAAGTAAAAGGCTGCCCCTAAGCCATAGTATTCTTGCCTGGAGAATCCCAGGGATGGGGGAGCCTGGTGGGCTGCCGTCTATGGGGTCACACAGAGTCGGACACGACTGAAGTGACTTAGCAGTAGCAGCAAGCCATAGAAGTCACTCGGGGTTTTAGGAGCACCCTACCTGGAGTAAGGACACTCTAAAGTACTTTCTCTGATGCAGGAATCTATTCGGGACCACCCTGGGTGAATGGTCATCCAGCCCTAACTTGCATACAGTCAACCGTGGGGAGCTCACTACCTCACTGGGCTATGGCTGGCTCCTGAAGTGGATATCTGTCTGACAGAGCCTGACAGTAGGCTTGTTCACTGCACGGGGTGATCCCTGCCAGTGGGACAGCTAGCTCCTCCACCAGGCCCTTCCAGAGTTCTTCTCATCTCCTGCAGCTCTGACCTTGCCTTCAGGGAGCTCCCGGTCAGGTGCGGGCCAGCCAGGGCCAGGGAAGCATATAACCAAGGGGATCATGGCCATGCCCAAGGGCAGAGGTGGGACGCTGGGCAGAAGCAGGGTCAGGAAAGTTGCGATGGATGGGCTGCCAGGATCAGCTTATTCTGCAAGAGGTCAGGCTGCTGGTGAGAAAGGGCTTGGCCTGCTCACGGATGAAGGGGTGTGTGTTAGAAACTGGGCACGCTGCAGGGCTTCCCAGGTGGCACTAGTGGTAAAGGACCCACCTGCCAGTGCAGGAGACATAAGAGACGTGGGTTCGATCCCTGGGTCGGAAAGATCCCCTGGAGGAGGGCATGGCAACCCACTCCAGTATTCTTGCCTGCAGAATCCCATGGACAGAGGAGCCTGGCGGGCTACAGTCTATGGAATGGCAAAGAGTTGGACATGACTCAAGCAACTTAGCACGCACGCATGCAGCAGGGGCGGGCTGGAGAGGTGGGCGTGGGTCAGAGTGGGTGCGGATACTGCTGTTTGGGGTGACCATCATGTTGCCACTCCGCCTCCAGGAGAAGAAAGGTCATGAGGCCCACGTCCTGGGGGTTGAGGAAGACTGAGGATGCCAGGAACAGGCCCAGCACCCCTTGGGTCATCTGCCGCAGGCCATGTGGTCCCTGCAGAGCCCAGCACGCTGAGGGGCAGCCTTTTTGTACCAGGCTGGAGAGAGCTAGGTAGTTTGAGGAGGCGGGAGTTGGAGGGGGAAGTACCCGGAGTGTCCTGGGCCCTAGGGTAGAGCTGGGGTGCAGCTGCAGGGTGGTCCAGGCCTCCACTGCCACCGCCAAAGGTGCAGGTCCAGGATGCCCCGAGCCACCAGAAGAGACAGCACCCCTGCTTGACATCAGGCCCTGGGCTGGGTGAGGCCTGATCGTCTCCCTTAGTCCCCTCTAGAAGCTAGGAACCTGAAACACAGGTATGAAAGTCATTTTTAAAGGTGGGTGATCCACCAATAAGTATGTATTCTAACCAATGCATTCAGGAACAGGGATGATGGTGGGTCCAGTGACTATGATGAGTCCCCAGTGAAGATGTGTGTCCATGAGGCCTCAGAATGCCCCCAGGGGCACACATGGGAGGGAAACATGTCCTGTTTCTGCTGAAGTCACAGCAGTGGCTGCTACAGACCCCTTTGGTTTGCGGGCCCCAAGTGTATAGGAATCACCACATTGCAGCCAGAGGGTGCTGACGATGAACATGGTGTATTTTCATCCCATCCAGATTTTGAATTCTATCCACAGACCACCAGGGTTCAGGATCCCTGCCCTGAGGACAGACGGACTCGTAGTTTTAGGAGGCCCTCGTGAACCCCAGGTGGCTCTGGATGCACATCTGTGACCAGGATGATCAGCATTGAAGAGAGAACAATTCTCTGGCTGACCCTGGCCAGCGCAGGCCTGCAGGAGTCGAGGGGAGGACCCCAACCCAGTCCAGAAGGGCCCCACAGATGAGCTCAGACTGCTCTCTGGGAGAAAGAGGTGTGAGGGATCACGGGTTGTGGCACCATCCCATCCATCACCCCACCGGAGGTCAACAAGGTGGCTGGTCTGGGGAGTGGAACGTGGGCAGCATTGCAGGGGCTTGGCGGGGACTCAGGGGTAGAGCAAGGGGGAAAGGCACATAAGGGCGTGCGTTAGGTGACGGACCAGGGTTCAGGTCACCAGCTGGGCTGCTGATGGGCTCAAGCAGAGGCTTTGTGGATGCGAAGGCCACGGGCACTATTTCCTTTAAGCTCCACACGACCTCCCCATGCTGCATGGGGGCACCCGGGGCCCTGTCCGCAGTGTTAGCAGAGGCTAGTCTTCCTGCTCTTCGGGGGCTGTGAAGCCTGCCGAGCACAGGAGACCTGGGAGGCACGCCTTACCTGGCGAAGCAGAAGGAGGCTGGGCTCGGGGTAGTTTGGAGGTGTGATTAGCACTCAGAGGCTGCAGGATCTGCGGGAGGCTAGTGTGGGGACCAGGCGAGGGCTGGCACTCAGCCCTGAACAGGCAGGCCCTCCCCTGATGACGTCTCTGTGATGGATGGGGCAGAGCCGGCGTCCTTGCCTCACCTTGCGGTTGTGGACCCTGACCTTAGACAGAACGTCCGAGGCCCAGCTGGGCGGTCTCACAAAGTCTGGCCAGGGCCTGCTTGTGCGGAGCCGGCAAGCTGGGTTCTGGTTGACTTGGGCGGGGGCTGTTCCATGTGCTGGGGTCTTGCCACACACGTGGGGGCTGGGCTTCCAAGGCAGTCAGAGGCCAGTCCTGGAGGGAAGCACTTTTCGAGCCTTTTGGACATTGCATGTGCTGTTTGTTTGTCTGCATCTTCGTGACCCCATGGACAGGGGAGCCTAGTGGCTTCAAGGAACCACATGGGGAGGCTCAAAGTCGACCTCCTCAGAGCTGTGAGGTGGGGCCACAGGCCTTCTCAGTGCCACCTGCTTTGCATTAACAGCTTGGTTTTCATTCCTTCCCAGTTGCCTGGCACAGGGCAACTGTTTATTTGCCCTGTGGCCTTTGGGTGTGCTGGCACTTTTGGACAGAGAAGGGAGAGTAGCTAGCATGAGTTGGTCACCTACTGTATGCCAGGCATGGCAAATAAGCAGATGTCTGTGGTCACACCACGTGGGGTCAAATCCTGCTGGTGGCCTGGCCCCTGGTAAGGTCCTTCACCTTCCCTGTGCTCCATTTCTGCTCCTGCAAATGCTGGGACCTGCTGGGGAGTTATGGTGAGAGTTGGTGGGCGTATCCACTCAGCATCACTTGACATAACATGCTCAGAGAAGGTTTCGTGAGAAAAGTGGAGCTCAGAGAGGTGCAGTAATTTGCCCAAGGTGAGATAGCTGCCTATTAGATAGACGGCAAAGCTCAGGGTCCCTGCTCTCCACACCCCTCCCACTTATGTTAATTAGCAGCACACGTGGAATGCCCCTGTAGACCACAGAGCTCCTTGTGAATGCTGCAGCTTTGATATCTGGGTGGTGGTACCTTGGCAGCAAGTGCCCAGAATACATCAGAGGGAGTTCAGCCCCCCACCCTGCTCTGTCATGCAAGACTGGCCCACGAGGGTGTGGGAGCAGGTGTCTTGGGCAGACTCTGGGCCCCTTCCATTTCTCGCCTTTCCCGGTCAGAATCCCAGCTCCGTTTGCGCTGGAAGTAAAGGAGGAGACAAGGTTAAAACTGAGTTTGAGATGCCACCTTAGACTTTCTGGAGGTTTGAGTAACTGAAAGGGACTGGAAAAGTTATGGAATTTCCCCCGATTCTTATGAAGGGACAGTGGGACAGACAGGGTGTGGCTGAAGGCAGCGGGCTGGGGCAAACACTGAACCGGTCCTTACATCCGTGATGTTCTGTTCCCTGCAGTTTGGGGCTCTGTTATTAGGTGGTATGTTTGTCATTGTGATGCCTTCCTGAAAGACTGAAACTTTTATCTCATAAAATGTCCTCCTTTGTCTCTGTTAAAAATGTTTGTCTTGACGTTTGTTTTTCCTGATAGTAGTATGGCAATCCCAGCTCTTTTGGCAACTTTGCGTGGTCTGTATTTTCCATCCTTCTGCTTTAAACCGTTTGTGTCCTCGCATCTAAGGTGGGTCTTTCACAGACAGCCTGTAGTTGGATCCTGTTTTTGTCCTTTGCCCGTTCTGCCGGTTTCTGCCTGTTAATTGTGCTGTGCAGTAAATTTATATTTAATGTAGCCACTGATAATGTGGGCTGCAAGTCTGACATTTTGCTGTTTGCGTTCTGTATGTGTTCTCGCCTGTGCCTTGATTCCTGCAGTACTGCGTTTAAATATTTTCTAGAAAAAATTTTGATTTCCTTGCTGTTTCTTTTACTACATATATTTTTTGTTTTCTTAGGTTCCCCTGGGGATTATAATCCACATTTTCACCTTAAAAAGTCTAGTTTTGGACTGATACCCACTTAGTTTCCTTTTTTAAAATATTAATTAGTTAAGTTGGCCGCATCAGATCTCGCAGTGCACAAGCTTCTCTGTCGCGGCACGTGCTCCAGAGCGCACAGGCTCAGTAGCTGCGGCACGTGGGCTAACTTGCCATGCAGTATGTGGGATCTTACTTCCCTGACCAGGGGTCGAACCCATGTCCTTTGCGTTGGAAGGCAGGTTCTTAACCATTGGACCACCAGGGAAGTCCCCTGACTTAATTTCAATGCTGTGTAAAAAAACTGCTCTGTTATCGCTCCATTTCTTCTCTCTTCCTTTCTACTATTATTATTTTAAAAATTACATCTTTGGGAATTTCCTGATGATCCAGTGGTTTCACTGCCAAGGATGTAGGTTCAACCCCTGGTTGGGGCACTACAATCCTGAAAGCCACGTAGTGCAGCCAAAGGAAAAAAAAAAGCATCTTTGCATGTTATAAGCCCTTCAGCACTGTTTTATTATTATTGCTTTTTATAGCCATCTTCAATCAGATAGAAGAAAAGGTTGCATATAAAACACATATGTATCCTTCTATATTTACCCATATTGTTATCTTAACTGGCATTCTTTATTTCTTTGTGTGGATTTGAATTACTGCCAAATGTCCTGAAGGGATACTTCTAATATTTCTTATAGGGTCGGACTACCAGCAATGAATTTTTTGACTTTTTGTTTATCTGGGAATGGCTACATTTCTCGTCTGTTCTTGGAGGGTAGTTTTGCTGGATATAGAATTTTTGGTGAACGGTCTTTTCCTTTCAGCACTGTGAACATGTCATCCTAGTGCCTTCTGGCCTCTGTGGTCAGATGAGAAGTCAGCTGTGATCTGAATGGGGAATCCCTGTACACACTGGTTATTCTTCTCTTGCGTGTTTCAACAGTCTATCCTTGATTATGACTCAGTAGCTGAACTATTACTGTCTAGCTATGGGTCTCCTGAGTTTATCGTATTTTTGTTAATCTTCTTTGATGTGCAGATTAATGTTTTCATCAAATTTTGGAAGACTTGGGTCATTATTTCTTTGTATGTCCTTTCTGCCCCCCCCTTTTTTTTTTCTTTTTTCTCTTTCTCTTCTGGGACTGTAAGGGAATAAATGGCAGATCTTTTTATTGTAGTCTCACAGGTCTTGGAAGACTCTATTCATCTTTTTCTGTACATTTTTTCTGTCCCTCAGACTTGATAATCTCAATTAACTTGTCTTTGGGTTCACTGTTTTTTTTTTTTTTTTTCCTGTCAGTTCATATTTGATGCTGAGCCCTCTGGTGGATTGTTCATTAAAGTTATTGGACTTTTCAATCCTAGAGTTTTTACTAAAGAATCATTTCGATCTCTTTACTCTTTAGTGAGACTCTTTCATGCGTTCCTTTGTTTTTTTAGACGGGGTTCCTTTCAGTCTTTGAACATATTTATAACACTTGATTTAGCATCTCTGCTAGTCTCTGCCTTCCTCACAGACAGTGTCTGTTGACTCCCTCCTCCACCTTTTGCCCCCATGTATGGACCTTAGTGTCCTGTGTCCTTGTGTATCTCAGAATTTTCTGTTGGAAAGTGAAAGTTGCTCAGTCATGTCCGACTCTTTGTGATCCCATGGACTATACAGTCCGTGGAATTCTCCAGGTAAGAACACTGGAGTGGGTAGCTATTCCCTTCTCCAGAGCATCTTCCCAACCCAGGGATTGAGCCCAGGTCTCCCGCATTGCAGGCAGATTCTTTACCAGCTGAGCCACCAGGGAAGCCCATTGAAAGCTAGATGTTTAAAGTGATATGATATGAAAACTCTGGAAATCAAATTGCTCCTTACCCTCCAGGGTTTAATGTTGCCTTTGTTGTTGTTGTTACATTTTGTTGCGAATGAGGCTGCTGTTTGCTGTTTTAGCAACTGTCCTGGATGAATTCTGTAAATTCTGTATTCTTTGTTACATGTGGCCAAGAAGTCTCTGCCAGCTTAACTTCAGTTCAGTTCAGTTCACTTCAGTCACTCAGTCGTGTCTGACTCTTTGCAACCCCATGAATCGCAGCATGCCAGGCCTCCCTGTCCATCACGAACTCCTGGAGTTCACTCAGACTCATGTTCATCGAGTCGGTGATGCCATCCAGCCAGCCATCTCATCCTCAGTTGTCCCCTTCTCCTCCTGCCCCCAATCCCTCCTAGCATCAGTCTTTTCCAATGAGTCAGCTCTTCGCATGAGGTGGCCAAAGTACTGGAGTTTCAGCTTTAGCATCATTCCTTCCAAAGAAATCCCAGGGCTGATCTCCTTCAAAATGGACTGATTGGATCTCCTTGCAGTCTAAGGGATTCTCAAGAGTCTTCTCCAACACCACAGTTCAAACGCATCAATTCTTCAGCGCTCAGCTTTCTTCACAGTCCGACTCTCACATCCATACATGACCACTGGAAAAACCTTAGCCTTGACTAGACGGACTTTTGTTGGCAAAGTAATGTCTCTGCTTTTCAATATGCTATCTAGGTTGGTCATAACTTTTCTTTTAGAGTAAGCATCTTTTAATTTCATGGCTACAGTCACCATCTACAGTGATTTTGGAGCCCCCCAAAATAAAATCTGACACTGTTTCCACTGTTTCCTCATCTATTTCCCATGAAATGATGGGACCAGATGCCATGATCTTCGTTTTCTGAATGTTGAGGTTTTTTTTTTTTTTTTTTTGAATGTTGAGTTTTAAGCCAACTTTTTCACTCTCCGCTTTCACTTTCATCAAGAGGCTTTTTAGCCCCGGGTGGTGTCATCTGCATATCTGAGGTTATTGATAGTTCTCCTGGCAATCTTGATTCCAGCTTGTGCTTCTGTACTCTTCATATAAGTTAAATAAGCAGGGTGACAATATACAGCCTTGTGTACTCCTTTTCCTATTTGGAACCAGTCTGTTGTTCCATGTCCAGTTCTAACTGTTGCTTCCTGACCTGCATACAGGTTTCTCAGGAGGCAGGCCAGGGAGTCTGGTATTCCCATCTCTCTCAGAATTTTCCACAGTTTCTTGCTTAGTTGTCAGCTAGTTGCTGGACAGAGATTTCCTCAAATACCTTGAGCCAATAAAAGTCTTTGCCAAGGAATTTGTATAGGGGTTGGGGTACACATTGCCCTGGTAGGCAGTTTACAGCTCCATCTTAGCCTTTATTCCTGCTTGGTTAGAGCCTCATGTTCATCTTGACCTGGGAGTTTAGGGCTATATAAAGTGTTTAATGTGCACAATCCTGTATATGCATGTGGCCTTCTAGATTCACAAGGGTCAAAGTCTTCCATTCCCTAGTTTTTCCTTTTTAAGTTTTTGGTCAGCCTCTTGTTATTAGGTTGGTGCATAATTGCAGTTTCAGACTGAATTCTAAGTCATTATAGCTAGGCTCAAACATATCTTTATTAATCAAAATAGGAACTATTACAGTCAACACATTTTTGCCAATGAGAAATAAGTTTATTTATTTCTGTTACATAAAAATCCATGCTTTGGGATGTGACAAACTCTTGGAAAGCATTTTCTGCCTCCTGTTGGTTGTGGAAGCATTTTCCCTGCAAAAAGCTGTGTTGGTGAGAGGTCAGGTAAATATAGTAAATGAGGCAACACTTGACAGCCCAATTCATTCTACTTTTGAAGTGGTTGTGTGACATGCAGTCGGGTGTTGTCATGCAGAATTGGACCCATTCTGTTGACCAGTGCTGGCTGTGGGCATTGCAGTTTTCAATGCCTCTCACCAGTTTGCTGAGCATGCTTCTCAGATGTGACGGTTTCCCTGGGATTCAGAAAGCTGTAGTGGATCAGTGCAGCAGACCAGCCGTGACCCTGCTCTTTTTTTTTGGTGCAAGTTGGCTTTGGGAAGTTCTTTGGAGCTTCTCCTCAGTACAGCCACTGAGCTGGTCATCGCCAGTTGTTGTATAAGATCCGCTTTTCATCACATGTCACAATCCGATCAAGAAATGGTTTGTTGTTGCTGTGTAGGATAAGACAACACTTCAAAATGATGCTTCTTTAATTTTCAGTCAGCTCCATGAGACATCCACTTATCGACCTTTTCCACCTTTCCAATTTGCTTGAAATGCCGAATGAGCATAGAATGATTTTCACTGAGTTATTTGGCAATTTCTCAAGTGGTTTTAAGAGAATCAGCTTCGATAATCCTCTCAACTGGTCATTGTCAACGGCTGACGGTTGGCCACTGCACTGCCCATCTTCATGGCTCTCGTCTACTCTGCAAAACTTCTTGAATCAGATGACGTGATATGTAAGTAATCGTCAAGGACCCGATTTGCGCAATGACTAAAACGCTCAACAGAAACGACAAAATGCCGGGTAAACTTCAACTTATTCTTTTAGTGAGCTTAAACGAAAAACAGATTGTAGTAAAGGGACCAGATTTTATTTATATTTTGTTTGTCATTCATTATAGTAATCGAATATCGTTCTTTACAAGTAATTTTACTACATATTGTATTGGTGTAAATTCTTACATAAGGTTATAGTTTAGCGTTTCAAGTTGTTACGTTTTGACGTTAATGAAAAGGTGGTTAGATTATCAAGGTTGATCATTGTGGTGACGTCCGTCGACACGACAATTTTTTAGCGGAGACTAATAAAAGTCGTTTACGGGACCCTTATACGAAAGAGTGACTCGTCCGAGAGTCAAGTCAGTGAGTCAGCACAGGCTGAGAAACGTTGGGGTACTTAGCGTCGTGCGGTCCGGAGGGACAAGTAGTGGTAGAGAGCCTCAAGTGAGTCTGAGTGTAGGTAGCTCAGGCACTACGGTAGGTCGGTAGAGTAGGAGACAGCAGGGGAAGAGGAGGACGGGGGTTAGGGAGGGTCGTAGTTCAGAAAAGGTTACTCAGTTGAGAAACGTACTCAACCGGTTTCATGAACTCAAAGTCGAAATCGTAGTAAGGAAGGTTTCTTTAGGGTCCCAACTAGAGGGAGTCTCACCTGACCAACCTAGACGAACGTCAGGTTCCCTGAGAGTTCTCAGAAGAGGTTGTGGTGTCAAGTTTTCGTAGCTAAGAAGCCGCGAGTCGAAAGAAGTGTCAGGTTGAAAGTGTAGGTATGTACTGGTGTCCTTTTTGGTATCGGAACTGATAACGGACCTTAGTCAGCAAAGTAATGTCTCTGCTTTTGAATATACTATCCAGGCTTTAAGTCAGGTCAAATAAAGACTATCTGTGTGAGCGAAACTTTCAGGAAGCTGTGAGACAGGTCACATAGTGGTAATTCTCTGGGTGTGGGATTCTGTGGGGCGCTTGAACCCTCCTCTGCCCCCTCTGGATGTCGGGATGCTGTTTTCACAGCTGTCATGAATGCTCTGCTGTTGGTTTTCAAGGCTACCATGGAGCTGGGGACAGGGAGATGGGACCAGAAAAAGTTAAAATGCCATAAGGCTTTCCTTTCTTACTACAATTTAGTCATTTTTCTTGAATAAACATCTTGGACTATTGAAAGGCTTTAGTTAATTTCCAGAGTTTGAAAACGTTGATACTTTTCCCAGTGCTGTCATTATTTCTCTGGAGGAGTAGATTTTTGGAAGTCCTTACGCTGCCATTCTGGAAGTTGGCCGTCGGTCAGTGAGGCTCTGTGACCTCAGAAAGCACATTAAGGGTTGGGTTCACTGGTAGTAGGTGGGATCCACCTCTGCTGAAAGGAAGGGGCCACAGGGGGCAGGGGAAAGAGCGACTCTAGATCCGGCCAGGTGAGAGGCTTAGGAATTGACCGAATCCTGGGCCACAGGGCCTGCCCCGTTCATCTCGGCTGGGTTGACTCTAGTCCTGACTGTGACTGGTAGCATCAGAATATCCGGGACTTTGGAGTCATGCTCGCTGTGTGACCTGGGGCAAATTGTTTGACCTCTCTAAGCGTATGTCTTCATCCAGGAAAAATCGGGTTGATCCTCCTTAGAAGATGGGCATGCCTGGGAAGAAGGTTCTCACTAGGCGTTGCCCTCAGAGGTAAGGGGGACCATGACGGATCTTCTTCATTGTTGAATCTCTTGCAGTGCTCAGCCCAAGTTCAGGCATCTCACTGGTTTCTGGTCTTTCTGTGTGATAGGGATAAAATACCAAGGGCCAGAAACAGTGTGCTTTTGGCTAAAACACAAATGGTTATTAGCAACAGAGACAAATTGGAGATCAATGGATTTCCTATTTAGCCTATTTAAGTAGAGAATTTATGGCTCATCTACTTGAAGTCTATGAAGAATTAAAAATGTTTATGAAGAATTTCTATTGGCAATATAGTGGCACAGCACTTTCTTATAAGTAGAAAAAAGAAGGCTACATAATTGCTTATGTATGATTTGCTCTCAGGTGTGGAAGATGTATTTAGGAAAAGGTTGGAGGAAATATAACAAGATATTCACAGGGCTTCTCTTGAGTGGTGGCACTGTGGGAAATTCTTTCCCGCTTCTGTAGACTTTGTCTTTAAGCTTCAGATGCTCTTCACTAGGCAAGTATTTTTCCTACAATTAGAAATTTGCAAAATGGGGAAACCTCAAAAGCAGAAAATAAAGTGAAGTGGCTGGAAGTCTAGGAGATAAATGAAGGAGGATTAGATCAATGGGGATTTTTCCATCTCTTGTTTTGTAGCTCAGTGTTTGATCTCTGCAAGGTTAGGTGACTTGCCCAAGGTCACATGGCTGAGACTCGGAGGAGGTGGTGCCAGGACCCGGGTCCTCTCTCATACTTATGACAAAGTGACTACAGGCGTAGAGCATCCCCCTCGGAGATACCAGCCCGCTCCCCTTGCTGGTGGTGTCTGATGCTGGGTGTGATGGAAATTGGTGTTGACAGATTCAGGAGAGCGTCCACCCCAGTAACTGTCACCCTTGGCTTTTTTGGGAGAAGGGTATTAAGGGCAGGCATGCTTTTCTCGCTGTGGGACTGGTACCCAGAAGCTTAAATCAGTGGGTGTCTGCCTTTGGGAGCCCTGTAAGCGTCCATCCAGAGTGCACCCAAATTCTCAGAGATCCAGCCAACTTTCCACCTCACGGCAAGCTTAGAAATAGGCACCAAACCCAGAATCTGGCTCAGGTCAGGGCGGCGGCTCTCCGACCCCAGTTCTACAGTGGTGGGTCTACAGTGTAGACTCCAGGGTCTGCTCCCAGGGATCTGATTCCATGGGTCAGGGTCAGGGCCCAGAATCTGCATTTTTACCATTGCCCCAGCCCCATGAATGGCCTGTGGCCTTGCTTTGCAGAATGCTGGGCTAGAGAACCCCTGAGTGGGTGGTGGCTGAGAAGGAAGGGATGTGGGGTTTTGCAAGAGAAGGACACGTGTGGAGGTGGCCCACACGTGAGACGACCACCGCTGGGACCTGCGTGTGCCCGGCCCTGGGCCGTGTGCGTCACAGCACATTGCTCCTCCCCCCGGCACTGTGGGGGTTCCTTCCCCTTTGACAGATGAGGATGTGGAGGCACAGTGAGGCTCGTGGCTCACTCAGGCACGTGCCCTGTGTGAGCACGGCTAGTCCCACTTCAGACCAGCCGGTGCAGGGCTCCCCGATGTCACCTCCAGCCTTTGGGGGAGAAGCCAGACAGCTTTCCCGCTACCGTACATACCTGGTGCTTCCAGTAGACCGTCCTGGAGGAGTGGCGTTCTGGGGACAGGTTTTGACGGGGGAAAGGAGGGTCTCTGGCTATCTTTTGCAGGACTCTGGGCTCGGGGACACCTGAGTGGTATTCTCGTCCTCCCCATCTCACCCTCATCTCATCTGAGGATGGGAAGGGGGTCGGGTCACCGCTCGCATTTGCTGAGGGCCTGCTATGGGTCTGTGATGCCATTTCATGTCCACTGCGGTGTTCCAAGGAAGATCACTGATGGATGGTGACTTTGTATTGTTTTGAGTGGTAATGCAGCAGTTTCTATATACCTGGCTCTGTTTGATCAGAGTTCAACTTGCCCCGCTGAGCCCTCCCAGCCTCCCCGGGCAGCAGGACCGATCTCGTTCTATGTGGCAGAGTGGGACCTGGGTCCCAGCGAGGCCAGCGCTCTTCCTGTGACCTGAGCCTAGTGCGCTTCCCAGACCCGTCCCTCGGAGGCCCCCTCTCCCCGGGGCCAGCACCTGGGGTCTCCGAGGAGTGCGGTGCATCCCAGAGCGGACCTCGTCAGGGCAGTCACGGAAGTGAGCCTGTGGTCTTCGTCTTCCCTGAGGCCGGGTGGGGCTGGGCTGCTATGGAGGAGAGCATGGCCGTGTGCGGAGCAGGATGGGCGGTCCCCTCTGGCCTGGCTCCCTTGGCTGAGGACAAGTCTCCAGTCCTGCGTACGCAGCCCCGGGACACTGAGCTGCTCACCAGCCAGACATGGGGCCGCTCTCGCAGTCCAAGGGCCATCTCTCATCCACAGACAGCTGGCAGGCTCTTTAATTAAAAGGGCTCCGTGGCTCAGCTTCTGTGTGTAGACACTCCCTGCAGCCGGGGTAGGGGTGTCTGGGCAGGCTGTTCTCCGCAGGGGGACGGGTACCCTCCCCTTCTCAAGTGCTGGGCCTAGGGCTGGGCTCCTCATTTACAACTGGGGGCAGGGTCGGGGGCCAGCATGTGAGACCCTGGGGAGATGGTGGGGTCTCCGTGCCTCAGGTCCTCACATGTGAACAGAAGATATGGTAGGCTTTCCCGAGAGCCCGTCTTTTCCGCATCCTTCACCCTACCCTCGTGGCTGCCGTGTCTTCTGTGACGATGCCGCTGAGTTACAGCCTTCACAGCAGTGGCCGACACGGAGCGCGCTCCCCGCGCCGTCCTCATCGCTGTCTTCCTCATCCCCATCGTCACCCTGGCTGCCGTCGTCACTGTCCCGGCCTTGCCTGCACCCAGCGCGGGGCCCGACACGCGGCGCCGTCCTCCTCCTCCTCATCACCGTGTCACTGTCGTCTTTATAATCTGCATCGTCCGCATCGTCCCCATCACCATCCTCCTCCTCTCCTTCCTCATCCCCATCGTCCCCGTCACCCTCCTGCCGTCACCTTTGTCGTAACTGTCCATCGCCTGCCTGTGGTCGTGACTGTCTTCATCCGCCTTCTCCTCCTCCTCCCCCTCGTCACGGTCATCACTATCCTCACGGTTGTTATCAGCGTCCTCATCACCCCCTCCTCCTCCTCGTCCTCATCACCATCATTGTCATAATCGTCTTCCTCGTCGCCTCCTCCTCCTCCTTGTCACCGTCGTCACGGTCATCGTCACCATCCTCTCTGTCATCATCCAAATCTCCCTCTCCTCCCTCCACTCCCCGTCATCACCCCCATCCTCACTGTCGTCACTCCCTCGGGCTCCCAGTGCCCGGCACGTCGTAGGTGCTCCATAGATACTTGTCGAGTGAGTGAAAGGAGGCAGTAAGTGACGACACGTGCCAGGCACTGGGGACGCAGCGATGACAGTCACAGGCACTCCACCCACTAACGCAGGAAGGAGGGAGATGCTCCCACCTGGCCCTGTGACGGTCTGCTCTCATAAAGCGAGGGTCACATTCAAAGAGTTCTGAGCCCTTTGGCCTTGATGTCAGAGCCCTCTACCTTCCTCTCATCCACGCCCCCCCACCTGCCCCTCCGCTGCCTTCTCTCCTTCCTGCCCTGGCCCCCTTCCCAAGGCCCTGCCCTGTCCCTCCCCATAGAAGAATGGGCACTGCTTTGTCATAGGACAGTCGGACCCCACCCTGGCGGCACCGGGGCCTTGGGGGTGGGGGTTCGAGGGGGCCGCCTTCTGGGTTCGGCTCCCCCTTCACCGTCTTCACGGCTGTGTGACCCTGTGCTGGTTACTGGCCCCTGAGCCTTGGTGTGCTTCTTTCGAATCTCGGGGGTGGTGCTGGAAAATCCCATGGACAGAGGTGCCTGGAGGGCTGCAGTCCCTGGGGTGCAAAGAGTCGGACACGACTGAGCACGTGTGCACATGTAGTGACAGTACCCACCCCCCCCCACCGGTTTAGAACAGTGCTGGGCACGTGGCAGGCATATGCTTTTCATTCATTCATGTCACAAATGTTTTATTGAGAGTCTACGTCCCAGACACTGGGGGTCTTCTGGCTGTGAGTGAGACAGGCTTTAGGGAGCTCCGTGAGGGGCCCCAGCCGCCCACCCTCTGTGGCCGGGCTTCATGTGCATCTCTGACCCAGCTGCCTGGCCACTGTGGCAGGTGACTCCCGTTCATCACGGATCCCCTGTGCTCCAGGCGGGACCCCTCCAAGCCCCTGAGCATCCCCGCACACATCGGGGGGCGGGGGCGGGCCCTGCAGGCCTCTGCTGGTTTAGTTCTGTATCATCTGCCTTCCCCCAGTGGCCCCATTGACATGCAGTGTCAGCCCCGTGGGGGACGACAGCTGGAGGGGGCACTCAGAGGGGCCCGCCCTTGTCTGGCTGTTCAGCAGGCAGCTGCCCTGCCCTCATGCCAGGCGTGGTCCTGGGGCTCGGGGAATGTCAGAGGCTGCCCTGGTCTGGGAGGACAGACGGTCCCGCACAGGCGAGCCGGCCCCTCCAGCAGACGGGTGGGGTGGGGAGTCTCGAGAAGGGGGGAGACGGTGCTGTCCTGCAGGGCTGGCGGCAGTGGGCCTGCCGCCCCATGCCCCTCAGGCTGAGGGGAGAGAGGGTTCCCGGGAGGGTACATGGTGCCCCCTGGCACACAGACACCAATGCCTCTTGCCAGGAGGGTGGCGGAGACATCCACGAGGCAGAGGCTCTGCAGACGTTCGTCTGTGCATTTGGATGTCTGCCTTTCTGCGAAGAAGGCCAGGGCCCCGGGCTGAGCCCCCACGGGCAGTCACTGGCTGGGGCTGCCCACACACTCTCCCCTTCCTTGGGGTCTCCTCCTCCCTCTGGCCTCTAGGAGAAGTCCTGCTCCCTCGGGATGGGCACTTACTGGTCAATTGAGGCCATCAGCCTGGGGGAGCCATGAGACGGGGCCCCTTGCCTCCTCACCGGGTCCTTCAGCTGAGCCCTTGAGCTGTCCCGGCCTGAGGGGCCCGGGGTGGACCAGGTGGAGCCGTGGAGTGTGCAGGCATCCATGGCTGACGGAGCAGCACGTGCAAGTCCCTGGGGCATGAAGTAGCAGAAGGGAGGCTTGTGTGCGCCTGGGTCAAGCTCATTTATTAATACAACGTTTGCAGGGGTTCTGGGATCCACAAGGCAAGAATCAAAGAGCATAAGGGCCCAGGGAGAGGCCCCTGACCTTAGGGAGGCTGCCGCCTTTTGTTCCGTGTCTGTCACCTTCTTTAACGCTCACAGCCAGCCTCGCGGGAGCTGGGGCTCTCCCTGGCGTCCAGGACAGACATGGGTGCGAGGCACTGCCGTGTGGTCCCGAGTCACGCCGATGGACAGGCAGGCCGAGCTGGCATGGCTCCAGGCTGGGGTTTTCCCACTCCGCCTGGAGACCCCTTTGGCTGGCGTATCGTAAGCGAGGGTCTGGAAGTGCTGTGGTCTGTGTGGCTCTGTGTGTGTGTGTCTGTGTCTGTGTGTCTGTCTGTGTGTGTTGGTGTGTGTCTGTGTGTATCTCACCAGGGCCCCGGGCTGAGCCCCCACGGGCAGTCACTGGCTGGGGCTGCCCACACACTCTCCCCTTCCTTGGGGTCTCCTCCTCCCTCTGGCCTCTAGGAGAAGTCCTGCTCCCTCGGGATGGGCACTTACTGGTCAATTGAGGCCATCAGCCTGGGGGAGCCATGAGACGGGGCCCCTTGCCTCCTCACCGGGTCCTTCAGCTGAGCCCTTGAGCTGTCCCGGCCTGAGGGGCCCGGGGTGGACCAGGTGGAGCCGTGGAGTGTGCAGGCATCCATGGCTGACGGAGCAGCACGTGCAAGTCCCTGGGGCATGAAGTAGCAGAAGGGAGGCTTGTGTGCGCCTGGGTCAAGCTCATTTATTAATACAACGTTTGCAGGGGTTCTGGGATCCACAAGGCAAGAATCAAAGAGCATAAGGGCCCAGGGAGAGGCCCCTGACCTTAGGGAGGCTGCCGCCTTTTGTTCCGTGTCTGTCACCTTCTTTAACGCTCACAGCCAGCCTCGCGGGAGCTGGGGCTCTCCCTGGCGTCCAGGACAGACATGGGTGCGAGGCACTGGCGTGTGGTCCCGAGTCACGCCGATGGACAGGCAGGCCGAGCTGGTGTGGCTCCAGGCTGGGGTTTTCCCACTCCGCCTGGAGACCCCTTTGGCTGGCGTTACGTAAGCGAGGGTCTGGAAGTGCTGTGGTCTGTGTGGCTCTGCGTGTGTGTCTGTGTCTATGTGTCTGTCTGTGTGTGTTGGTGTGTGTCTGTGTGTGTCTATGTGTGTATTTGTGTCTGTGTATATCTCTGTGTCTGTGTGTGGTCTCTGTATGTGTGTATGTCTGTGTGTGTCTGTGTGTATCTCTGTGTCTGTGTGTGTGTTTGTGTGTATGTCTGTGTGTGTGCTGTCTCTTATACACATCTAGATGTGTATAAGAGACAGTAGTGCTGCTATGAGTATAGGGGTGTATGTATATCTTTGAATTACAGTTTTTTTTTTTCCTGGATATATGCTCAGGAGTGGGATTGATGGATCACATGGCAACTCTATTTAAGGTTTTTGAGAAACCACCATACAAAATTCCTGAGTTTTCATTGACTGTAAGTTTCATGAGGGATGATGATGAGTATATTTTGCTTAATACTCTAATCTGGCACCCTTCTATAGTGGATCNCTGTGTGTGTATCTGTGTCTGTGTGTCTGTTTTCTCTGTGTCTGTGTGTTTGTGTATCTCTGTGTCTGTGTGTGTGTCTCTGTGTGTCTCTGTGTGTGTGTATCTCTGTGTCTGTGTGTATGCCTGTGTGTATGTCTCTGTGTGTCTATTTGTGTCTCTGTGTCTGTGTGTCTGTTTATCTCTGTGTCTGTGTGTCTCTGTGTGTATGTCTGTGTGTGTGTCTATGTGTATCTCTATGTGTGTGTATCTGTGTCTGTGTGTGTGTCTCTGTGTCTGTATGTGTGTCTATGTGTGTCTCTGTGTGTGTGTATCTCTGTGTCTGTGTGTGTGTGTATGCCTGTGTGTGTGTGTGTGCCTGTGTGTGTCTGTGTGTCTGTTTATCTCTGTATCTGTGTGTGTGTGTGTATGTCTGTGTGTGTGTCTGTGTGAGTCTCTGTGTGTGTGTATCTGTGTGTGTGTCTCTGTGTCTGTGTGTGTGTATGTCTGTGTGTGTGTCTCTGTGTGTCTCTGTGTGTGTGTATCCTNAGTGCCTCGGGCCCCAGAGATGTGTGTGTCATCTGAATGTGCTATGTGTATATGCAGATGTATCTGTGTGTGCCTGTGTGTGTACACGTGTGTGTATGTAGTGGGTGTCTGCATATGTGTGTGCATGAGTGCATGTGGTGTGTCTGCATGTGTGTGTATCTGCGCGTGCCTCCGTGTATATGTCTATGTATGTGTGTGCATGCATGTATATGGTGTGTGTGTGTGCGTGTGTCTGCATGTGCAAATGTATCTATATACACCCATGTATGCATGCATGTGTATGTCTTTGCACACACATGCATGGGACCGTCAGCATCGTACAGCAGGCTGCACTCTGGCATCACTGCCACGCCCCAGGCCTCGCCCACTGCTAGGGAAATGTCCTGAAGGTCACACGGCCGGTCATGGCCCTGAGCCCAAGTCTTCCCGCCTGTGAAATGGACATGACCGTCCCTGCCTGGCCGCCCCGGCAGATGTGGGGATAGGCACAGGGGCTCTGCTGTGTCTACGCCTGAGCCAGGGGTCTCCGTGGGCCCCTGCTGGGCTGCAAGGTCGGCAGTGATGGTCTGCAGATGTGTGGTCTCCGCGTGTGGCCTCCATGCTGGCAGATGTCAGCTCTGAGTGACTCTTGTGAGCTGGGGGCACAGCAGGCACCCCCAACACCCCTGGTCTCTTGCCCTGTGAGCTCCTCTGCTGCTTGGGTCACAGTCACCGCGGGTCACTCAGGAACCTGGGTCCCAGCACCTGGAGGCCCAGTCCTCCTTGAGGTCCTGAGTCCTCTCCCTGTCGGGGCAGAGCGGGGAGGAGGAAGGGAGCGGATGAGAGTTGCACAACAGGCCCTCGGGGGCCAGGCCTGGAGCCCCGCTGGCCCCGAGTCCTGAGGGGTGCCGTGGCCAGCTGTGCTTGGGGCAGGGGAGGGCCCACACCCAAGTGGGCACCAGCGCCACACCCCTGGTCTCTTGCCCTGTGAGCTCCTCTGCTGCTTGGGTCACAGTCACCGCGGGTCACTCAGGAACCCGGGTCCCAGCACCTGGAGGCCCAGTCCTCCTTGAGGTCCTGAGTCCTCTCCCTGTCGGGGCAGAGCGGGGAGGAGGAAGGGAGCGGATGAGAGTTGCACAACAGGCCCTCGGGGGCCAGGCCTGGAGCCCCGCTGGCCCCGAGTCCTGAGGGGTGCCGTGGCCAGCTGTGCTTGGGGCAGGGGAGGGCCCACACCCAAGTGGGCACCAGCGCCCGGGTCTAGAGCCCACCTGCTTCTGATGCTTCTTGAGGAAGTGAGCGGCTCTCAGTCTGCGAGATGTGGGTGGCTGCCGACGTGTGTGCACGAGATGAGCTCCGTTCTCACCACTGCCATATGCTTGGGTGAGGTCAAGTGGTGACCTCTAAGGCCGGGCACTGACCCCGTCAGCTCTCACAGGCCCCTGTGACCCCTTCTCAGTGGGAGAGGGGGAATCTGCAGAGCTGGAGGGGAACCCAGGGTCCCAGGCCCAGACCTCCTGCCTCAGAGGCCCTCGGGGGCCAGGCCTGGAGCCCCGCTGGCCCCGAGTCCTGAGGGGTGCCGTGGCCAGCTGTGCTTGGGGCAGGGGAGGGCCCACACCCAAGTGGGCACCAGCGCCAGGGTCTAGAGCCCACCTGCTTCTGATGCTTCTTGAGGAAGTGAGCGGCTCTCAGTCTGCGAGACGTGGGTGGCTGCCGACGTGTGTGCACGAGATGAGCCCCGTTCTCACCACTGCCACATGCTTGGGTGAGGTCAAGTGGTGACCTCTAAGGCCGAGCACTGACCCCGTCAGCTCTCACAGGCCCCTGTGACCCCTTCTCAGTGGGAGAGGGGGAATCTGCAGAGCTGGAGGGGAACCCAGAGTCCCAGGCCCAGACCTCCTGCCTCAGGGTCGGCCCTGGAACAAGACCCCAGCACGTCCAGCCCGCATGAACACGGGCAGTTTGGGAAGCCGAGCACTTACCTTCACTCGGTTCTTCAGGTGTCTGAGAGGCAGAGATGACGGTTTTCAGCTGTGAAAGCGCCATTGTCTTTGCTCTCCTTGGCCCCATCCCCGCACTGGCGTGGATCATGCTCCTTTCAGGGAGGGGGGGCGCCTGGGTTGACCGCAGGCCACCTGAGTCTGTGTCCCTTAGGTCCCTGTGTGCCCAGAGCTCCTTTGGGATTCTCAGTGAGGGAGAAGAGGGCCTCCTGGAAGTCTGAGAGGCAGAGATGACGGTTTTCAGCTGTGAAAGCGCCATTGTCTTTGCTCTCCTTGGCCCCATCCCCGCACTGGCGTGGATCATGCTCCTTTCAGGGAGGGGGGGCGCCTGGGTTGACCGCAGGCCACCTGAGTCTGTGTCCCTTAGGTCCCTGTGTGCCCAGAGCTCCTTTGGGATTCTCAGTGAGGGAGAAGAGGGCCTCCTGGAGGAGGTAGCCTTTGAGCTGGGTCCTGAAAGAGGGGCAAGAGCTTCCTGGAGGGAGGTGCAGGCTGTGTCTGCAGGGAGCCAGGACGCTGGGGCACCTGGGTGGGGCTGGAGGGGGGAAGCTGGGGTCCCAGCACTCAGAGTCCTGAGTACCTTGACATCCAAGCCTCTGTTTTGCCTGAAGGATCTTTACTCCATGAATTCCACCTGCTCCTTCCCTCTCCTATACTCCAGGCCCTGAACGGAAGAGTCCCCACTTCTAACAGAAACAAGCACGAGTTTGAATATTTCGTTTCACTTAAAAAAAAAAAAGATGCCCAAGTATCAGTTATTACTGAATGAGACAGTATTCTTGGGTATGAAAGCTGACTTACAATTTTCTTATTCTGCCATAGACTTTTCAAAAGTCAGCCCAATTTTATATAATTTTTCTTGTGAACCTGATTTTTATATTTAGGTTTGTTTCCCCATATTTCCTTGCAGTTTTTCTTTTTTTTTCAGAGGCGGTTATGGACTGTGGGTGGTGAGAGAAGGAGAGTGGAATGGGAGAGATGGAAGATCCAGCTCCGCCTGGTTCTGGGGCTCCTCATCCATGGCTGGGAGATAACACCACTCACTGTGCGAAGGGTGCTCCCCCTCCTGCAGGGTGCTCCCCCTCCTGCAGGGTGCTCCCCCTCCTGCAGGGTGCTTCCTCTCCTTCAGGGTGCTCCCTCTCCTGCAGAGTGAATGAGTTAAGGAAGGTGACTCCTCCCTGGCCTGGTGTGTCCTCAGTAAACTGTGGTTGTGGCTGCCACCATCATCTGTTATTATTACTGCTATTATTGGTTGGTGGTAACTTCAGAGAAGCTCACCACATGACACATGGCCTCTGAGAAAAGGATGAATGGCTTTTCCTCCCTGGCATCCTGAGTCTGGTGCCGTCCCAGGGGAACCGCGGGCTGGTGGCTGCAGTGGCATTTGCAGTCGTCCGCGTGCCCGCCAGAGGGCGCGCTTGCAGTTTTGGTCTCTGACTGGCGGCCCGCGGAGGCTGCTTAGCTAGTGGGCCTGAAAATACCGAGGGCTGTGGGCTTTAACGGGCGTCTCAGCCCCTTGAACTCTTTCCTGGCTACACCATCTGTGACCCTCTTCAGAAGCAAACCTACCTGGCGGATGGAGGGCCTCTGCTGCTGCTGCTAAGTCACTTCAGTCGTGTCCGACTCTGTGTGACTCTGTGTGACCCCCAACAGGCTCCCCCATCCCTGGGATTCTCCAGGCAAGAATACTGGAGTGGGTTGCCATTTCCTTCTCCAATGCATGAAAGAGAAAAGTGAAAGTGAAGTCGCTCAGTCTGGCCTCTAGCCTCCTCCAACAGCGGGGTTCCATGCCTCTGTGGGTCCAAGCCTGAGATATTTGAGGGGCTGGGGGTTGGGAGTGGGGTATGCCTTGACCCGGTCCTGCTCCCGATATCTGTCCTGTTCAGGTCAGAGCTGGGACCCTGGAAGCTGGGAAGAGTCTGCTTTAAAAATAATGTGTTTTCTTCTCTTTTACGGCTGAGTAATATCCCAAACACCACGTTTTCTTTTTATTTATTTTTATTGGTTTATGACATTGTGTGTTTCTTGTGTAGTGTTGAACATCTGCTTCTGTGCAAAGCAAGGCATGCTCACCTCCAAAAGTCTGGTTTCCGTCTGTCCGCACACTGCCGGCCCCTTTACGCGTTTCCCCTCCTCCCACTGCCGCTTCCCTTCCGGTAGTCACCGCCCTGGTTCTCTGTGTGTTTTTGTTGGGTTTGTGCATTTACTGTCTTTTTAACGTTTATTTTAAAATATTTTATTGAAGTAGTTGATTTACAGTGTTGTGTTTGTTTCAGGTGTACAGCAAAGTGATTGAGGTTATATGAACAGTACTGCTATGAACCCTGGGGTTTTTTTGTCCAGATATATGCCCAGGAGTGGGATTGCTGGATCACACGGTAGATCTATTTTTAGTTTTCTAAGGAACTTCCATCCTTCTCTCCAGAGTGCCTGCACCAATTTGCATTCCCACTAGCAGTGTAGGAGGGTTTCCTTTTCTCCACACCCTCTCCAGTGTTTATTATCTTTAGACTTTTTGATGATGGCCATTCTGGCCTGTGTAAAGTGGATACCTTGTTGCAGTTTTGATTTGCGTTTCTCTAATAATTAGTGATGTTGAGCATCTTTTCGTGTGCCTGTTGATCATCTGTATGTCTTCTTTGGAGAAATGTTTATTTAGATCTGCCCATTTTTTGAATGGGTTTTGTTGGTTTGTTTTTTTTTTTAATTGAGTTGTATGAACTGTTTGTGTATTTTGGAAATTCCTTTGTTGATTGCATCATTTACAAATATTTTCTCCCATTCTGTAGGTTGTCTTTTTATCTAGTTTATGGTTTCCTTGGCTGTGCAAAAGCCTTTAAGTTCAGTTAGGTTCCACACCACATTTTCTTTTATCTCTTCATCAACCAATGGACACTTAGGTTGCTTCTGCTCCTGTTTTTAAGGCTGAATAATATCCCATTGTAGGGAGAGACCACATTTTGCTAATCCATTATTCGTTGATGGACATCTGGGCTGTTTCCACCTTTCGGCTGCTGTGAATGGTGTTCTGTGAACGTGCATGGAGTATTTGAATACCTATTTTAAATGCTTTTGGCAATACACCTAGAAGTAGAGTTGCTAAAAATAGTCTTTAAAGGGAGTACTGTTTTGGTTACTTTTTTCTGCTCTTAGAGAACATTCTTAGGCAAAATGTAAGTCTTGCCTTTTACTTTCCCACTGATGTCTGGGCAGTCATCACTGTCTGTTGTGGGTCATTTCCAGCACCTGCCAGGCCCCCTTCCCCCAGCCAGGATGCATCTAGGCCCCATCTGGGGGTCTCCTGATGGCAGCCTCCCGAGTCTTCTTGGGACTACAGGAGAAGCACAGGGGGCTGCCCAGGCTCAGTTTCCTCATCTGTAAGATGGGAGTAATAACGCATCGTTGGGTCCCACTGGATTCTCATAACATGGAGGGAGCAGGGCCCAGGGAGATGCAGCCCAGGGCTGGGGCGGGGTGGGAAAGCCCAGCGGGAGTCTGGACCAGAGTTTCCAGGAGCACCCCCCCCCCATCCCATCCCATCGCCAGGCACTCCTGAGTGATAACACAGGCCCAGCAAAAGGTGAAATGTCCGTCCAGCACAAGCAGGGGGAGCGGGCACCGGGTTGGTAGGAGCGGGAAGGTCCCTGAGGCCGGGTGGGCTCTGCTCTCAGCTGGCACCCCCACCCCTCTGTCCCAGCCCTCCCAGGAAGGGACTCATCAGACTCTCCCCGGAGCAGAGGTGGGGGTGGCTCCTCCCTCTAATGACCATGAGCTGTCACTAGAAACCTGTGGCTTGTGAGCTTGCATATTTTAAAAAATATATTTTTAGGTCTCCTTTCCCTCTTAAGAATAAACAATGAAGCGAAACCCGAAGGGGACGTTTTGGGAAATTAATAATAATAATAAGCCCGTGAGGAAATTGCTCTGTCATTAAATAAAACACCAAACCTGCCAGGTTTTCCTCCAGAGATCACAGTGCCAAACCGGTGACTGAGCAAGGTGGCTCCCGCCGCCTCCAAGAGGGGCCAGGGCTCAGGCCGTGGCGTCCCCGCCCGGATGTGGAGACTTGGTTTCTCATCTGTGAGTTGTAGTCGAGGTTTTGTGGACTGAACCCCGTGGGGATGGTAGGAAGGGGCCTCCGTCTGCCGGGGATGGCCACGCTTGCCAGGCCGTGGTTCTGCTTGGTGCTTTGTGCGGAGCGGAGCTGACCTCTGCCCCCCTGGGGGAGGCGTGTCCATGGCCTTGATTTGTGCATCTGTGAAATGGGGCCAGTGGGTGACTCCTGTAGCAGGAACCTTGCTGTAATGGGGCAAGGTGGACGGGACGGGTGGGCGCCGTGAGACAGGGCTCGGTGGTCGGGGGCCGCAGCCTGGCTGGCCCCTCACGCCCCTCTCCTGTCCCTACCTGCCCTCTCAAGTCCATTCTCTTCTCTCCTCCCTTCCTCCGGCTCTGGAGCCTCGTGACTCCTGCGTTAGACAAACAGATGGTCGGTTTTGTCTTATTTTGTTTGGCCTGAGCCGCGTTTTAAAATGTTTCATTAGATGCTAATTAGATTCCATATCTTCAATATCCAGTATTTCCAGCTTCTCTTTAAAAACTGGTTGCCCTGGCCTGCAGCCCTGGTCCCAGGGCTTGGGCAACAGCTGCTCTTTCTGGGGACTCGGGTCTCCAGCTGGCCGCCGGCCACCCACAGGCCTGGTTTGCCCCCCGCAGCAGACCTGGTGGCCTGTAAAAGAAACCGTGTAGGGTGCAGGGGCCTGTGGATTATTTCTAGTCATGCTGAGGGGTAGGGCGTGTTGAGTGTTAATCCATTGCAATCAAGACACTCGCTGAAGCCAGATTATTGGGACACAGATGGGAGGGGCTGAGAAGAGCTGACCCAGGGGTGGAATGAAAGCTCCGTTTCTCAGGACAGTCTCCTCTGTGGCTGGGTTCATCCTCATGGTGGTGAAATGACTTCTGGGGCTCCAGACATCACACCCTGGCTCCTTCCTGGCAGGAAAGAGCAAAAGGCTCATTGGTTCAGGGCTTGGCCAGTGGACCCTAGCAGAGCCCACAAGAAACGTCATCCCCTTTTGGGCTGAATGAGAGTCCTGCACCTTGGCCCAAGCCCCCGTGGTGGGACCCGGGGGATATTCGGGTTCCGTTATATCGTGAGAAGGGTGCCTTGACCTGGAGCTGTCACAGAGGTGGCCCTTCCAGATGAGAGAATGAATGCAGAAAAGCTTTGTAGGCTGCGGAGTGCTGTGGAGGTGACCCTCACTCCCCTCTAAAGAGGAGAAAGTCAAGGCTTAGCATCTGAGTGGCTTTCCCGGTGTTGTGGTTGGTAAAACAGGAGATGGAGCCGGATGTGGTCCTTGGGCCTTCCTGATCTCCATCCAGGGACCCCAGGAGGACCCTTCCTGCCCACTCTCAGCCCCCCACCCCCCACAGGGCCTGTGATTCATTCTCCTTTTTGGTGTCTGCAGACACCTGGGGAGCCCGTACAGGGACTGGAGCGAGGCCGGTGCTGGGAGGATGGATGAGTGGGATGCTGGTTGCAGCTGAAGTGGGGGGCCGCCAGAAAGCATGGGGGGCCCAGGGCAGCTCCCTTCCCTGGCCCATCCCTCTTCAAAGCCACCAAGTCATTCTTTAATAGAATTTGTGCTTATTTTAATTCCTATAGGCACAGAATCCTTGCGTGTCCTTTATAAATATTTCATTGTCTTCCAGCAACAAATTTCCTGATGTCCAAATGCCTGGGTGGCCTCCTCCTTCTCTGGGCTGCGCGTTTGGTGGATCACTCTCACCTGGCACCTGGCCTTGATGGCCACCCCTGCTCGGAGTGGCAGAGCACCTTGGGAGCTTGGGGTCGCAGTGAACTTGACCAAGGAGAACGAAGTGGCCTGGGCAGGGAGGTGATCACCCGTGGTCCCTGAAGGGCAGAGTCTAACCTAGCCTGTCCTGATCCCCGGGGGCCAGTCTTGTCCCCACCCTTCACCCCGCCACCCCCAACACACAGTGTCCTGGAGGGGAATTCAGAGCCAGGTGGGTTGTTTCTGGCCAAGGGATCCCGGCAGGCTTCACAGGGGGGCACCCCTTAGTGGGGGAAGCTTTGCTAACGGTGAAGGACTGCAAAAGTCCAGAGAGATCATTTACGGCCAGCTGTTGATGGGCTTAGATTTTGGAGGAGCCACGGGCAGTCCTGGAGTGTCAGGAGTGAGGCTGGTCCACGACCCCCGTTATGCCATTGCCTTATACTTTTCTCAGTGAGGACGGCCTGCTGGGTGCTCATGGTGTCTTAGGGAAATGCTGCCCAGAGCAGGAGCCAGGCCCGGGAACTTCTCAAACCTGGCGGCTGCCACACTCCTGGGGAATCTAGCAAGAAATCGAGGGTGGGGGGCACAGGGCGTTTTTCTGGGAGTACTGCCTTGTCGCTCCAGTGGGCTCTTTGGGAGCCCCCAACCCAATAGGAACCATCAGTTTCATTACCCTCCTTGCCCGCCTGGCTCCCTTGTGGGGACAGAGCCTATTCATTTGTTTTGTTAGCCCGCTGCAGCCCTGAGATGCAGGCCTCTTTTCTGCAAAACCTCTCCCAGGACAGATCAAAGAGACCCACTAAGTATATTAAAGGGGCCGTGAAAATCAGGCTGGATCATGCAGTTCTCAGGCAGAGCTGCCCCCAGCCGTGCTGGGCTTGGGGATGGGCCAGGGCCTCAAGGCAGGCCTGGAAGATGGAGGTCACATGCGCAGGGATGCTGCCTTCTAAATTCCGAGTGATTGCCCCATGCCAGGCCCTGCGATGTGCCAGGGTGGGCCAGGAGTGGGCTTCTGCCCACCTGTGAGCCACAGTCTGGTGAGAAGGCAGTGGAAGAGAGGAGGGCATCGGAAGGAGGAGAAGGCCAGGGGACAACTCTGCCCCCACCCAAAGGCCTGGCCCCACGGTGGCTGCAGCAGGGCGGTGTCCTGGGGGTGTGAGACATGCAGTCCAGGTGATGGTCCTGCCCTGGGAGCCCCCAGCGCACCCGGCCTGGGCTCGGGGACGGGAGGAGACGTAGAAGGAAGCAGCTGAGAAGGCTGGCAGTGCAGGCAGGCCGCGGGGCAGCCTGTCGTGTCCAGGCATGGCTGGCTGAGGGCCTGGTGCGGGTGCCCACGTGTGGGAGGCGTGCCCAGCGTCGGCGTGTCATCCTGTGCGGGGGCTCAGCTCCGGGTGCCCTGGCCTGAAGGCCACAGAGCGCAGGTCTGCGTGGCAGCACGGAGAGGGGCCGCGAGCCTGGCCTCAGTTCTGGGGGCATCAGTCCGCTCGTGCTGCGGGAACAGAATGCCAGACTGTGGGGCTCGAACAGCAAACCCATCTCGGAGTTCTGGACGCTGGAAGTCCGAGACCCAGACGACAGCAGGTTCCGCGCCTGGCCGGCTGGGTGGGCTCTCATCTTGCCTGCCGACAGCCACCTTCTCGCCAAGTCCTCACGTGACAGAAACAGAGGAGCGCCGGCTCCTTCTTCTCCTTATAAGGGGACCAGTCCCATCAGAGGGGCCCGCATTCATGACCTCATGTAAACTTCATCCCAGAGGCCCCATCCTGAGTGTCATCTCCCTGCCGGACTGGAGGAACGTTCATTCCATTGCAGGGACCTGATGCCCTGGTGAGTGGTCAGTTCCCACTGCCTCTCTGCCCCTCTCTGCTCCCTGTCCTTGGCCCCATTTCACAGGCGGGGAAATGGAGGTGTCTTTCTTGGAGGCTCAGGAGTCCAGATAGCTCTTCAAGGTGGGGCTTGTTGTCTGAACAGTTCCATCCCCTCTCTGGGTGTGTAGGTCAGGAAGCCCGGCCAGATGTGGAGCTGGGCTCTGCAGGTGCTTTTCCAGGCTGAATCCCCGCGTTCCTCTTAACACATAGACCTGCAGCTCTTGCACGCTCCAACCCCACCCCTGGGCTCAGCCTCTGGGCACTCTCCTGGGGCGAGGTGCACGGACTGGGCTGTGAAGCTGAACTCGAGGGTCTTCTGTTCTCCTGAACCTCCATCACCCCCCACATCCACCTGCCCTGCCCCCAGCGCTCCTGCAGGGGAGGCCAGGATCCTTGGGCCCCAAGCGGATGCCCATTGCCTCTGCCCTTTGGCCAGGTCCTGGGCTCTGCCACAGGACCCTGGACCCAGGGAGAGGCCCTGATTTGTGGGAGCGGGACAAGACAGGAAACACTGAGTAACGTCTGAATTCCAGTGGGGACTGCGGCCTGGGAGAACGCCACACACCTCTCCTCCTGGCGGGCTCCTATTCATCTGGCAGTGACCCTGCGCTGATGGCCCAGTCTGAGCAGGGAGCCTCCTCCATGCTTCTGTCACATCCAGCACGGGCCCCGGGGTAGATCTTTCCACCAGGCAAAGCTGACAATGCTGAGAGTCTGACGCTGTGCTCAGCCTCTGTTTTGTGTCTTGTGTTCATCAGATCCTCCCACAACCCACACAGGGCCTGGATCAGATCCTCCTGCAACCCACGCAGGGCCTGGTGGAGAGGACGCTGGCCAGCATTGAGCTGAGGCCCCTCTCACACCTTCCCTGGGCCCTCCGCACCCGCCCCACTGCTCCGGTGAACTAAGCTGGGTCTCAGCCCTGGGGTCACTCTGGCAAGGGCTCCACCTCCTGTCATGGCCCCGAGGCACCTGAATTTGATTCAAAGTCTGTGTCCTCGTCTGCTCTAGCTTTGGGCCAGGACCCGGGAGCACCTCTGGGGTGGTCCTCCCCCTGACCCCATTCTGCTCACCTGCCTCCTGGTCGGTGACAATGGGCTGGGAGTTGCAAGGCAAGGACTCAGCAGGGCCTGGCTGGCAAGTGAGCCAGGATGGGGCATCAGCTGAAATGGCCTCCAGGGTGACTCCCTGTGCTTGGACCCTGAGCTGGCATCCTGGAGCTCAGGGAGCACGGTGCTGGGGTCAGAGCTGCTGTGTGTGCACACTGGGGGGCTTTGCAGGCTGTCACCAGTCCCCCACAGCTGTTCTAATGTCCAGGGGCTTGGCCCCTCAGGACCATGAGCATGTCTGAGTCTCAGGTTCTGCATCTGTGGAGAGTCAGCAGCAAGGGGGCTGCAGGGCCGAATGCAGAGAGACAGTGAGAGCTGCTGTGTCCCCTGCGTGCAGAGAGCTTTGTACCCAGCGGCCCGTGGCCTTCGCATTCCTCAGCCTGAGGAGGTCTGGGTGACAGTCATGCTGGTCATTGCTGGGCTCCTGCAGGGCTGGGGAAGGATGACCCTGTCTCCTGTGGAGGGGCCATGACCTGGTCTCACTGTCCCCTTCCAGCTGCATTTCCCACATCCGTCCAGTGACGTGAGTGCATCTCTTGAGGTCACAGAGCAGGAGCCCAGAGGCTTCTGCCTGGGGCTGGGGCTTCAGAGTCTCTCCTGGGCCCCATTCACACCTCCTGAACCCTGTGTGGATCAATTTTAGAAGTCTCTTTGATGACAGGATGAACTGTTTATGATGATGGAAGGATGGACAGTATGGCCCTAGGTGGGATTCCTGAGGCTATGTTGGTGGAGGAGAAAGTGGCTCCCAGTGCTCAGGGAAGCCTAGAGCTTAGAGGCTCTGGGGGAGTGTGGGGGTATGGGGGAGCCTAGAGTCTTAGAGGGCAAAGCTGGACAGAGGTGTGGCTCTGAGCTCGTGGGCTTGGGCCTCACAGGTGGGGTGGAAGGTGACCGAGGAGGACACACACCAGCCTGGGAGTCCTCGGTGGCATTGCGACACCCACGCCCTCCACTTAGGGGAGTTCTGGCCAGCAGCCCCAAGATATCAGGGGAAGACGAAAAGGCCCTGTGGACCCCCTGTACCAAGCACGGGTAGTGTGCATAGTCGAGGCTCTGGGTGAGTCTGGAAAACATATGAGTAGATGCTTGAATCCAGCTCTGCCTAAGGAGGCCAGGCTGCCTTCATTCACCCACAGATTAGAAAATGAAAAGTCTTTTAGGGTTTGAGTTGTCACATAGGTTTTGTGATGGCAGAGAGCATTTGTAGCTTGTTCTCCTTGTGGATTTTCTATCCTGTTGCATTGAGCTATAGGTCTGTTTTTGTGCCAGTACCATACTATTTTGATTACTGTAGCCTTGTAGTATAGTCTGAAGTCCGGGAGCCTGATTCCTCCTAGTCCATTTTTCTTTCTCAAGATTGCCGTGTCTCTTCACTCAATAGTGAAAGGCCTCAGAGACCTGTAGGGCACTGTAACCAGGCATCTCAGAAGAAAGAGGATAACTCAAAAGAAACCGAAGAAATAATGGCCAAAACTCACCGCATCTGGTGAAAGACACAAATGTACAGATTCAAGAAACTCGGTAAACTTCAAGTAAGATAAATATAAAGAAAACATCAGAATCAAGCTGCCAAAAACCAGAGAGAAAATCTTGAAAGCGTCAGAGAGAAACAGTGCATCACATACTGTGAAACAGCTGATTGAACAGCACTTACTTCTTAATCATCAACACCAGAGGCCAGGAAACAGTGGAACACCATCTTTAAAAAAGCCTTTTAAACACCATAACCTGTAACTGTCTATCCAGGGAAAGTATCTTTTGAGAATGAAGACAAAATCCACTCTCAGAATCAAAACTTGTTTCCGGCCGCTCTGAGGAGCAGAGTGATTTCTAAAGGAGGTGCTTCTGCTTGGAGGGAAATGACACCAGATGGAAACTGAGGTCTTCAGGAAAGAACAAAGCGCATCTTGGTAAACAAGCAGGTTTATATTTGTACAAAACGCAGGGGTGGAGTCCCATGATATATCCATATTGCTCACCTGTGCGGCTGATATAAAACCCAGATGGATGCTGGAAAATAAGAGACGGCTGGCAACTTAATAAGGTGGTAAATTAGCTAGTGGTTCTGGATGGGATCTATTTACTGGAAGGAAACCAGCAAAGTATTTGCTGGGTCAAAACCAGGTGCCCGGCCCCCAGCTCTTCCTGTGATGAGTGAAGCAGTAGCCCTTCTCAGGGCCTGGCCAGCAGTATGCCTGTGTATCTCATCCCTGGGGGAGTCAGTTCTCTAGCCCACCACCCTGCAGAAAGAAAGAATGCCTTCATTTTGACAGCCCGTGATATTTCTCACTGGTCCATTACAGCGAAGACATCCCTTAGCAAGACAGATACACGAGCAGGTGGGCCCAGAACACCCCAAAGCTTAGGGCCTTCCAGGTGAACAAATCTCCAAGGGCCCCAGTGGTCCAGGGCGCAGGACTGTTCCCACTGCAGCTGCCATCTTGCAGAGCCTCCAGGAAGAAGGAAGCTGTGCTGGGCATCTTCAGTGTCCCCAGCGAGATGCACCCATCTGCACCCCGCTCCCCACTGGGGAAGCTAAGTCTGTCTGAGCCATCTCTAGGGCTTCTTGGCCCTCTGGTGGCCAGCTGAGTTCATCCATGGGACAGCCCCAGCAGGAGGTCTGAGGAAGGGAGGGAGAGGAGGACCTTGGTAGTCGACCTCTTCAGCGGGTTCACATCCTGGAGCGACTCTCTCCATGTGCCAGCAGCTACATCCACGGCGTGTGGACTGACAGCTCTCCGTGACTGCAGGAGGTGGCACTCTCAACTTGAACAGTTAATTAATGGGCTATTTATAGCAGGGGAGTGTGAGGAGGGAAGAAGGTGTGGTGGCCTGGGGCGAGCAAAGCCCTTGGCTGATACACCATGTGGACGCTCCCCTGGATCCGCTTCTCATACCTGCTTATAATGCAGTGTGATGGGCACTTCATGCAGACAGGACACACATGAAGCCTACATCTAGAATATTCGTTAAGTGTCTGTGGGACGCACAGACACAGCACCTGTGGACGCTTTATATAAATACACGCGGTGTACGCTTGGAACTTTGTGAAAGGTGGATGTGTTAGGTAGAGTAACTGGACGTGGATGTGAAACGTAGAGGTGAAAGCCACATACCGCCTACATGTTAGACTAACTAACATGCAAAGCATCTCCCGGGTCCCCACAGCACACACACGTGGTGTAGGGTGTGGGTGGGCATGGAGCGAGCGCTCAGGACACAGGATCTGTGCACCACATGCATGCCTGTGCTGTGGGGACCGCACATTCTCCTCTCAGAAGTATTGTTTAGTCCCTAAGTCGTGTCCGCTTGGCGACCCCACGGACTGACCCGGGTCCTCTGTCCGTGGGATTTCCCAGGCAAGAATCCTGGAGTAGGTTGCCCTTTCCTCCTTCAGGGGATCTTCCTGACCCAGGGAACCCACATCCCCTACATCGGCAGGTGGATTCTTTTACCACGGAGCCACCAGGGAAGCTCTCTGTAGCACACACACCATCTACAGATTACGGTACAAGAGACACAGCGGAAAGCATACAAAATGCTCATATGCCACAAGTGAGGGAAGATGGCCTCTCCTTCCCAAGAAGAAATCGTAGTTAATATACAGAAACCTGCTGTATTTCTATATCCTAACAATGAAAGATCAGAAAGAGAAATTGAGGAAATAATCCCATTTTTTATTTAAATTAAAAAAAAAAAAGGGAATACTTTGCTTTACAATGCTGTGTTAGCTTCTGCTAACAGTGCAATGAAGTGNGTATGCTTTATTGTTGTTCAGTTGCTCGGTTGTGTCCACCTCTGCGACCTCATGGACTGCAGCACACCAGGCTTCCCTGTCCATCACCAACTCCCGGAGCCTGCTCAAACTCATGTCCATTGAGTCGGTGATGCCATCCAACCATCTCATCCTGTGCTGTCCCCTTCTCCTTTTGCCTTCAATCTTTCCCAGCATCAGGGTCTTTTCTAATGAGTTGACTCTTCACGTCAGGTGGTCAAAGTATTGGAGCTTTGGCATCAGGCCTTCTGATGAATATTCAGGATTTATTTCCTTTAGGATTGAGTTTGATCTCCTTACTGTCCAAGGGACTCTCAAGACTCTTCTCCAGCGCCACAGTTTGAAAGCATCAATATATGAGTTAATATATGATTTGTTTTTCTGACTTATTCTGCTCTTCAGATTAGATAATTTCTATTGATATGCCTGTTATTTTCTTCTTGCTGTTTCCTCATCTGTCCTTTCTGGTCCAACTCCAATGTTGTTCTGCCAAAGGCCATGGGGTCTCTGAGGGGGTGGGAGCTCTGTGTTGCCTCAATGGGACTGAGGGCTAGAGAAGGTACAAACTTGTGATGTCAACTCTGCAGTGAAAGTGTGACTCCCAGTCAGGCAGCCCGTGGCACAAGTTCACAGCAGGGGAGAGGCAGGCAGTCTGAACGTAAGTGATGAATCCCTGGTGGAGAGGTGTGGGCTAGAGCAGTCAGGGCAGGCTTCCTGGAGGAGGCAGTGGGAGGGGGCAGATCCCTACTGAGTCCCAGACCCTGCTCTTTGATCTCAGCAGATCTGCACAACAACCTACCTCAAAGTTATTATCTCGTGTAACAGGTGAGGACACCCAGGCTGGAAGAGGTGGTCTGCAGCCCATGGTAATACACCTGGTTAAGTGACCATGAGCACGTGGCTCCGGGGAGCACCAGGGAAACCCTTCTTGGTAGGGTGGGATTGGAGATGTCGGAAGGCCATGTTCATCCTCCAAGTCCGCAGTCCACATACCGCCTGGGATCCTGGTTTGTTTTTTTTTTTTTTTCCCGGCAGTGTTAGTCCTGGAACTTGAATGAGTCTTAGGTTCCTCCTGCCATATTGTGCCAACCCTACCCAGACTGTGACATGATCTCTGAGCACCTGAGTGACCCTGGCAGCTAACGTCACCTTTCCAGCACCACCGTGCTCAGTTGAACCTGAGGGAATACAGGCTCAGCTTTGCATAGCTCATGCAGGGAATCCACAGAGGGGTGTTCTGTGGAGCTGCGTGAAGAGTTTCAGAGGCACTGGCACGTGTGGGGTCTTTAAGGATTGTGTGTCCCCTTGATTCTGACAAGGCCGCATTCACACAGTGGCACGGATTTATTCTGTCCTTTGTTAAAGAGGTATTTTGTGTGTGCTCGATATTTCTCACAAAGGAGGTAAACATCTTTGCCCCTGTGGTGTTTATGCTGTACTCAGCAGGGACCTCTAGATTCAAGACCTCTGCTTTTAAGCCTCATTTGCTGAAAACTCTGGGCTTAAATCCCAATTCTGAAGAAATCGAGTTACCCTGCTATTAAATAACTGTTTTCCTGCTAGTGGTGTCGGATGCATTGTGTCTGCACTGTGTCTGTCTTATAGGGTCAGCACAAGGTTAGAAAGAGGGGCTGTATGATGGGGGTCACACAGACTAACTAGTTGAATGTCTACCTGAGCTGGGTACGGGGAGCCTGGGCAGGAGGCAGGGAGCTCTCCAGACCATGCTGAGCTTTGTGGCACCACCCTTGAGGCTGTGGAAACTGGGGTTCTTTCTCCCCCTTCACCAGCACATGCAGAAACGACTCGAGTGGATCCATCATGCCCTTCCACCCGGTGTACCCTCTTACCTTCCGAGGTGTCCCTGCCTCCCTGGGTGGCCTCGCTGCTCCCAGTGGGGGAGTGCAAGGATCCACACTTCCTGGGCTTTCCACCCACCTGTCTGCCTAACCTGGCCTTAGACCCAGCGTTTATTTAAGAATACAATCATGGCGGTCAACAGCAACAACAAGAAAACCCAGTTAGCATTCTTTGACTGTTTGCTCTTAGGGATGATCCATGGTGGGCGTATGTCGTTTTTCTCCCTTGGGCTGGCTATGTCTGCAGCTTTCTGCAGAATCATTTGAGTGAATATGCTGCTTTTCTTTGGAAAACCTTCGTGGTACTCTAAGAACAGTAAAATGACCCCCGAAGTCCTCCTCCAACTGCCCCAAATTAAGTGCTCCAAACACGGAGGGACATTTCTTCCTTGATTCTTGCCTGCTCTTCCCACCACCCCGCCTCAGATTCCCCCAGCTGCATCCCAACTGCAATGCCCACAGTCATCCCACCCCACTCCACCCTGGCTCAAGGAGACCCCGCCTCACTGCCTCTCCCCTTTCTCACCTCCTCCCTGCAGGTTACGGGCACGCTGCTCCCGGCACGGACGCGGGCAAGGCCTTCTGCATGTTCTATGCGGTGCTGGGCATCCCGCTGACGCTGGTCATGTTCCAGAGCCTGGGCGAGCGGATGAACACGTTTGTGCGCTACCTGCTGAAGCGCATCAAGAGGTGCTGTGGCCTGCGCAACACGGAGGTGTCCATGGAGAACATGGTGACCGTGGGCTTCTTCTCCTGCATGGGGACGCTGTGCATCGGCGCGGCCGCCTTCTCGCAGTGCGAGGAGTGGAGCTTCTTCCACGCCTACTACTACTGCTTCATCACGTTGACTACCATTGGGTTCGGGGACTACGTGGCCCTGCAGACCAGGGGCGCCTTGCAGAAGAGGCCGCTCTACGTGGCCTTTAGCTTTATGTATATCCTGGTGGGGCTGACGGTCATCGGGGCCTTCCTCAACCTGGTGGTCCTCAGGTTCCTGACCATGAACAGCGAGGACGAGCGGCGGGACGCCGAGGAGCGGGCGTCCCTGGCCGGCAACCGCAACAGCACGGCCATCCACATCCCCGAGGAGGCGCGGCAGGGCCGGCCCCGGCACAAGGCGGACGTGGCGGATCTGCAGTCCGTGTGCTCCTGCACCTGCTACCGCCCGCAGGAGTACGGCGGCCGCCCGGCGGCGCATCAGAACTCCTTCAGCGCCAAGCTCGCCCCGCAGTATTTCCACTCCATCTCTTACAAGATCGAGGAGATCTCGCCAAGCACATTGAAAAACAGCCTCTTTCCGTCCCCCATCAGCTCCATCTCCCCCGGGTTACACAGCTTTACTGACAACCACAGGCTAATGAGACGCCGGAAGTCCATCTAGGTCTGGGGCGGGAAATGCAAGCCCGAGTCTTGTGTCCTCTTCGACGTTCAGTCTCATGGGCCCAACTTGTCTTATTTATTATGATTATCCTTTATGATTATCGTCATCATTTTTTTTTCCCCCTTTCTCTCCTTCCTTCCTTTCTTGGTTTCATTTCTTCCCCACTTTTCCAGCGAGACAGAGCAGGCCAAAGGGAAAAGAAAGCCCGTCTTCCTCTGAAACTCGCATCTGAGCATGAAGCATGGATTTTGTCCTTCTTCCCAGCAAAGTATGCCTTACATTTCTCCCCAACCTGCCCCACATCTGGGGTGGGGAGGGGTGGCTTTCCCAGGACAGGTGTGAGACCCAGACAAGGAGACAGAGCCCAGAGGATACCGACCCAAAGTTGCACACCCTGCTGAGTGCCCACCCACAGTGGCATCTCTGACCCAACTCCTTCCTCTCTCCTCCCCAAGCAGCGGGTGGCCTTGCGTCTGAGTGTTTGCGAGTGAGGGCACACACCAGTGTGCGTCTGTGTGTGTATGTGTGACGAGATGGGAAGTACCAGGTGTTCATCTTTCTTTTCCATCACACAATTCTGTTAATAGTGCGCTTTTGGCTGCTTCCAAACAAAAAGGGGAAAACAAAAAACCCAGGAGGTTTTTGATTTATCATCTTGCCGAATCAAGCATGTTCCATAAGCAGCCTTTATCCCAGGCGTGTCATGATCACATTTTTTAACTGCTAGGTTCTAAATTCTATTAACTTCTTTTTAGGGGGTGGGTGGGCAAGCTGTCATGGATCATTGTAGCTTGCCAGTTCAAAAATTTTTTAAATAAGCATGCACTTTGTTAAACTGGTATGCGTTAACAACACAAGAAAACAAACAAAAAAAAACTAGCAACGGAATAATCAAAAGCCAATAATATTAATTTATTAGAGACATTTTTAATTTTGCCATCTCTAGTTCCAACAATTTTCCATGTAACTGGAAGTGTCAGGGGAAGCTGGAAAATTGTTGCAACCACAGAGTATCAATTTTATTATTTCTCTCTTATTTATGTGACGATGTGGATGATGTGTGCAGTGTCTACCTACATGAGTGAGAATTGCAGTCTGGGATGCTTCGATGAGAATGGGTATTAGTAAGTGGATGTGGTTTCTTTCCCTAATGAACCATGACAGGGCATTCCTCATTTTAAAGAATATATATATAATGTATTTTAAAGTGTGTCTCCAACCGCATTTGATTTGTAAACAAGGGAATGTTGATATTGGTCTCAGGAAGAGTTTGGAGGCAAGGAGCTGCATCTTGGCCTGCTGGGAACTTGTCAGTCTCAGGGGATGACTTTTTCTGAGTAATGGAGAAATTCCTCCCCACTCTCAAGAGGGGATGACCCCCAAAGTGAAGGCCTCCATCTCTCCTGGAGGCCAGTTGGACTATAGAACATGGCATCTTGAAGGCCCTTCCCATGCAGGAATAAAGGAGAGTCTGACCTCCAGATTCACGGAGGGGACCTTCATTCCCTCATCACTGTCTCTGCCATCTCTAAAAAAATCAGCCATCCTCATCCCCCTTTTTCAAAAACTGGAAGTTCACGGCTCTCGGATGGAAATGGGCTTTGGCTGGGCCACTCAGAAGGGGAAGTGGGAGCCCCAGTGCAATTTCCCAGAATGGAGGATCTGCTCCCTGAGAGGAGCAGACCTACAAGGTTTCCCAAGAGATGCCCCCCAGTGCACCCACCCCAAGCGTCTGGGCCATTGGACTGAACATGGCCCTCGAGATTTCCCTGAAAAGGCAAGCACTTTAACGTTAGGTTCCTTGTTGAAAATAATCCCTTTGTCTGGAACACGGGGGCTGTGGAAGGAGTCTGGGAACCTTATTCTCTAGACGAAAATGCGCAGTTACCAACCTTCAAGGCCATATCAATTAACTCATTTTTAAGATTAAAAGAAAAAATTGAGGTTTCTAAAATCTGTCTAGAGAATAGAAGCAGTTGCTCTTCAAATTTTTCCTCTCTTGGAAGAGCTTGTTGGCTCTAGGGGGTCACGGGTGCAAGGGTACTCGTGCGTATTTGCAGATTGCTTCATGCTCTGGAGGAAGGTACTTGGAGTAAGTGTGGGTTTCTCATGAAAACCTTTGTAAGACTTGCCCTCAAATGGGTGTGTGATAATCTTTATCTGTAAAGAAACAGAGCTATGAGAAGGTGAGTGATTTGCTCAATGTCAGGAAACTGGCCTTGACTAGAACCAAGACTTTAGTTTCAGTCTGGACCCCCAAGAGGGTCCAAGAAACTGACTGTGCCATACCGTGACACCCTCATTCAGCCCTCAGATGAGAGAACCTGCTTCTCTTTCTCCACACATTAATACACCAGGCTCTTAAAGTCAGAAGAACAAGGGCTCAACCCTTCATTCAGGACTATTCACCCCCACCAGGGTACAGCGATCATACTTCTGCTTGAATGCTTCCAAATGACAGGGAGCCCCTCCCTTTGCAAGAAAGTTTAGAAAACATCCCATAATCTGTGTCCACAGAACTGACTCTTTTTTGTAGGATTAAGGATGGTAGGGTGAAGTCTTTTATATTGGATGACCACCAACTTAAGTGTCTGAACCAACCTGAAATTTCTCTTCGTTCTGTATCCCTTCCCCTGTCCCCGGCCCTTTACTACCCACGTGGCCCCGTGAAGGACACTTACCGAGTCTTCTCTTCTGAAGTCAGACATCCTTGTTTATACTCTCTTCAGGGGCAGAGGTGAACATTGGTTGGCTTCCCTTGTGATACCTGTCTTTTTTCTCAAATGGTCCAGCTCTTCCCTACCATGCTGTCTGGCCAAGGAGTCCTCCAGATGCATCCAATGAGGTGCTGTGATGGGGGTGCTGAATCAGGGATTCTCTGGGGTTCTCTTCTTGATAAACCTGGCCCAGGGCCTCTCCTCCTAGAGTGTGGCCCTCCTGATCAGCGCTGGAGTCCTCAAAAGCCAGAGGGCCGCTTCATCTGAGTCACCTTGCTGAGGCCCCTCCTCATCTTCAGAAAGGGAAACTGAGGTCCAGAAAGGCTCTGGGCACACATCTGAGGCCCCACAGCCAGAAGCTGGGTCTCCCCACTCGTTTCTCCTGCCGCTTTCCTGGCTGCTTTGTTACGCTGTCACTCACACCCTCCCAACAGTCCCTGTTGCTGGACTTCTTAGCATCTCAGACCCAAGTCTCTTTCCACCTCTCATACCTGTGGTTTCCTTCTTTCAGCCCAGGTTTCCCACACTCTTCTTCCGGTTGACCACACCTGCTCAGGGAGTGGGAAGAAGTCTCACCAGGTTGGTTGGATTCGGGCTTCAACTGATGTTAAAGCAAGCTGAGAAAGAGCCACATTCTACCAGAATCACAGGACTAGGCCTGCCACCCAGTCCCTGATGGGGTCTAGAGATCAACACACCACGTAGATACTTAGACGTTTTGGATTCTTGCTTGAATGCTTTCCCACTAGGAGACTCAATCCATCCCTTCCTTCAAAGAACAAAGGAAGGTAGGCAGTGCTATTGATTATCCCAGCAGTTCTGGGCACCGTGCTTTCTAGAGACCATTCCACTTTAATCTTCATGACATCCATCCTGGCTGGCTGGTGCTGTCACATTGCCCTGCTAGACTCTTTACATAGGAGTGAACCAATCTGTTTGGGTTTTGAAGTACCTAGTCAGCACTAGGGCTGAGATCAGAGTTCTTTCCTTCTGCACTCCATCCTGAAACTCAGGCATCAGCCTGGTAAATACAACTTTAAATTAAAACACACTCTCCGAAGCATCTGTTGTATTTCTCTTGTGCATCACCCATTGGGGAGGAGGGTACCAGCACTTTGGAATGATCACAGCAGATTACTTGCAGCCCAGGAATCCCCACTGGGTCCCTAATCCTTCCAGGAAAGGAAGCAGATGGATGTAGCCTGCTGCCCAGGATGCCTGCCTTTGCAGGTGCTCATTAAAACCCATCCGTAAGAAAAGGGCGAGTTGTCTGTTTAATCTTGGCTTACCGCCGCTGAGTCTTTGCAAACAGATCCTCAATTGAGAGACGATCTGGATGGTGACTTGGAAACCTGCAGATAAGCCTAGTCAGGTCATTCTTCTCTGCCTCCAGATCCAAAAGTCTTGTGGGTCCTGATTCCTGATCACTAGCAGCTCAAAGCTAGAGGAAAGAATGGTTTAAAGTCATTCCTTGTACACGTTACGTGAGAGAGAGAAAAAAGAGGTGAAAATGATTATAGGAGGAAAACCATCTATCACTGAGGTTTCTGGTCCTATGTCTTTAGGTGATCTCTCTTTCCCCCACCCCCCACAGAATGGGTCCTAATTAGGGTATCCTACTTAAGAGCATCTATGGAGGTGTGGGTTTGAGGCCGGATGCTAGACCATGTCCCTCCTCTTGATGGGATGGACCACACCATCTGTCAAACACGGCAGGGAATCGTGTCTGCCCTCCGAAAGGGGCGGGACTTGGGGCCTGCTGCCTGGAGATGCTAAAGACTCATTCTTACAGAACCACAGTGTGTGTGGGAACCAGGAGCATCTCAGGCAAGAAAAGGTTGGGAGGACAACCTGGCTCTGGGCTCCTGGAAGTCCTGTCCCCTCCCTGGGCCTCGGTGGCTTCCTCTTCCACACAGTGGGCCAGCTTGGGTGGAATTCGTGAGCCTTTAGCGCAGAGTCGGTTTGACTGATGAGAGACATTTGGCCTGATGTTCTGGTCACTGGGCACATTTGAGTCACAAAAATGAAAATTCCAAATCATTTGTCTGGCAGCATCCTAGGAGCTGGGAAGATGGAGAAGGAATAGGCAGAGGCATTGAGAACAGTGGTCATCATGAACACCAAGGACCCGGGTGGGCTGCGTTCCTCCACGCCCTGGGTGTACACCCATTTTATGTGGTTGTTACGTGAGCACACCTTAATAGAGGTTGCTGTTTCAGAGCAGGGGAAAAATATCTATTAACCATGATTCCTCCCTGCCCCGCCCACATCCAACTTTCAGTTATGAAAAGCCAGATTCACAGAAAAACTGGAAGACCAGCATGATGAAATTCCGTACCCCTTTCACCCAGACTCACCAGCCCTCCCTACTTTGCCATATTTGCTTAATCCCCTCCCGCCCTCCACATCACCCCCTTCATGCCCAGAGATACTGAGAGGAGGAAGTGGCCTCTCTAACTTCTGGGTGGTTGGACAAAGGGAAAATTGTTTCTCAGGAACAAGAGCATTCTCTTTGGTGCTGTAATCACCGCTAAGAAGTTTAGCGTTTGTACAATAAAATTATCTAAGAGGCAACCCATATTCACATTTCCTATTTTGTCCCAAAATTGTCCTCCAGGGCATTTTATGTGAATCTGACAATCCAAGGTTGCATCTCACATTGCTTGCCTGCTTGCGCCAGACCCCTCCAATCCAGGACATTTTTCTCCTGTTTTTGTTTGTCATGATGTTGCTGGTTTGGAGTCTGGGCCAGTTGTCCTATGGGCTGGCCCACAACCTGCCTCTGTTTCCTTAGGTTAAAGAATTTCAGGCAAGAGAACCACATAATTGATGTTGTAATGATGAATGCAATTGAGAAGTCTGGCTCCCTGGAGACCTGTGGTTCTCTCTCTCTCTCTCTCATTGTAGATAAACAAGGCATGTTAAATGCCATTCTCCTCTCTTGGAGACACTAGCTGAAGCTGCAGGAGAGGTGTCCAAGAGCCCCTGGATGCTGGGTCTCATCACCAAAGCTGAATAAGGCTCTGCTCTTTCTGACTTCTCACATAGATCTCTTCTGTGCTGAGAGTCAGCAATCATTCCTCTAAACACCTGTGGGGATGGCCCAGCTATAAATAGACAAAGCACAGAGACGTCTTTTCATCCATTATGAAGGGCTGGCAGGTGGAGCCCAGTAGGGTGGCTGGAAGGATACCTGTGAGCCAGTGGGGTACTTGGCACCCAGGTGCTTTTCAATGAGTGGTGGCGAGTGCCTTTTCAATCAATACTCCTCAAAAATGTAATTTGTTGGCATGGCACTCTTCTTGGCCATTAAGTGCTAAGACTGGTGACCTTTGTTTGAGATGCTTGTTTGCACTGCCAAGTTCTATAGCATGGTCTTCTCATTTCCAGTAGCATACAGCAACCCACCCGCTGTGGCTCAGTACCTTTTATTTTGATCAAGAAAATACGTCCACATGGATTCCTGCCTCTGAGCCTCTGCCCACGCTGTTCCCACTCCAGTGTGGACGTGGAGATGGGCTCATCTCATGAATCCTTTCACAGCTCCTCCCGACAATGTGCTCCACGAAGGACTCAGTGATGCCCGGTCCTTCTTTCCATAATGGATGAATATTCTGGGAATATGTTGGGAATGACTCTGATGCTGGGAAAGATTGAGGGCAGGAGGAAAAGGGGGCGACAGAGGATGAGATGGTTGAATGGCATCACTGACTCAATATACACGAGTTTGACCAAACTATGGGAGGTAGTGAAAGACAGGGGAGCCTGGCGTGCTGCAGTCCATGGGGTCGCAAAGAGTCGGACAGGTCTTAATGACTAAACAGCAACTTAGTGACTAAAAGCAACATTAACAATACCGGGATAAGAAGTAGACCGCCAATGGTCCAGGTTATTAAGTGCTGGGCAGTGCCCACAGCAGGGAATAAAGACAATCAGATTTCCAGCATCTTGCCTAAATGGCCATCTGTGGCTGTCATCGAGGAATGTCTTAACTTCAATGCAGACTTTGTTGCATCCTTGGAAACCAACACACATCCTCTATGTTAAAAAACACAAAACCTCAGCTTTGCCCTTTGCAAACCATCACCCTACCATTGGCAACTCAGTGGTGTTTGCCCAGTAGTGTTGGGTGGGCCGCACAAGATAGGGCCGTGAGCTGTCCACAGCTGGGCATTTCCCATGAAACATGATCAGTAGGTCTTCAGGGGCTTCCCTGGTAGCTCAGACAGTAAAGATTCTGCCTACAGTGCAGGAGACTCAGGTTCAATCAAACCGCAGGCTCACACTTGTGACATTTCGCCGGGCAGTGAGGGAGCCCTGAGATGTGAATGTCGCCTGGAGGCAGGTCAGCACCGTTTTCTCACCGAGGTACTTCTAATAGATGCTGAGCAGTGTGTGACACACGCAGGGAGCGATAGGACCCCTGGCTTCCACTCTGCACCTGCCCAGCACTCACTCTGGGACCCTGAGACAGGCCAGGGCAGGCTCCCTTTCCTCCACAGAGGAGCAGGGCAGTAAAGCTACAAGTGTACCTGGGACCATCTTCTGCCTTTCACAGGCAGGTGCTGGTTTTGCCTCTCTGAGCCTCAGTGTTCCCATCTTTAAGCTGGAGATTCTAGAAGCAGCCACTGTGTGCAACGGGGTTCAAGGACAGCGTGTAATGAAGTACGGGCCCCTGCTCTGCAAGTGCCCAGCAAGGCTTCTGACGTCGTTTGCATTTCTCATGATGGCCAGTCCGAGTTTCCTGGAAGGTTACTCCTGGGCCTTGACTTGCAGTCCAGCTGTGAAAGGAGGTGGACTGATCTGGTGGAGGAACTCAGGCAGGGCTTCATGGAGAAGGAGGAATCTTTTGGTAATCTTTGACGGGGGCCTTGAAGGAGCAAATGGGCACTGTTTTAGGCAAAGGCACAGGTGTGTGGAAGTGAGGGGAGCAGAGGTCTCATCCAGTAGTCGGAATATCCTGCCACAGAGTCACGCCTGACAGATGAGGCAGGGAACTGTCCAGGCCCTTCACAAGCTGGTCACATCTTCAGTCATCCCGGCCATTCTCCTGCTCAAGAACCTTCCGTGGCTCCCCAGTTGCCACACATGAGATTATTTCAGGGTCCCCTCCCCTCTAATAACCATAGCCTGAGTCTTGGGCTCTGTTGGTGGAGTCATCCATCCTGATGTCCCTGTAGGTCCTCCTGAAAATAGATCTTGGAGTCTCAAGTCTCGTCCAACTTGAATCCTATGGTGTCCCATTGTTTAGAGGTCCCCCTGCCCTCTCCGTCTTCTAGACATTAGCTATAGGTAGCATATGAATATTTCTGGATGAGATCTTCTTTGTCTAGCATCTTCTGAAGCATTCTGGGGGCTTGTTCTGGTGAAGACTTCTGACGACTTGACCAAAGATTAGCATGAAACCAGTAAAGGGAAAATGTTGTATAATTCTTGGGCTTCCTTGGCATGAAGAATTTGCCGTTTCCTAATGGAATTTCTGAGCATCAGACTTTGGGACTGCCTGTGACCAGGAATCGGGGCGGAGAGAAGGGCGCATTTAAGGGCGAGGGCACTTTGTACTTGGGGAGAGTTTATTCCTCACATCATCCCATTCACTCTTGGGTCCTAATCCTCACCTCTCCAGAGACTCCAGTCCAGTTTCCTGAAGACCCCTACCATCCAGATAGCCACTCTTAGTCTTAAAGAGGAGGTCTTGCGAGGTTTAGCCATAAGCCTCGGCTGCTAAAAAAGCATACAACCTCAGCTTTGCCCCTTTCAGCTCCTTGGGCCTTCTTAAGCACCCCTGACAAGGGCTTCCCTTCCTGCCTCTCTGTAACAGGGCCACGTGGCCTTGGCCAGTCGTTCCCTCTCTTCTTCTACAAAGGATGGAGAGGCAGAGGAGGGGCAGGCATCCCCCAGACAGATACTGGCGAAGACGAAAGGAGATAAAGGTCACTATGTACCAGGCTCTTGGTTGACATTTCCTTGAGGGGCAGCTTTGGAGGGGAGATGACCAAGTCCTCCCAAAATAGGGCTCCTCAGCTGGGCTCCCTTCCCCTGGGGACATCACATTTTCCAGGTAGAGTTAGTCGAGGACCTTCCTTGCACCAAAGAATCGTGTCTTTACTAGCTCCTCTGACTCTTCTTTCGATGGGTTCGCTTTTGCAGCCCTGCAGTCCCTGCAGTGGGCCGGATGCTCGGTGATGGTGTGGAGGGGGATGTTTCCCAGTAAACCAAAGCCCACCTTTCCCTGACAAACCCTGGGGAGTGTCCCACCCTCCCTTAACCTGAGAGACCACTGCAGCTGCCTCTGAGCGGCAGCCCCAGTGTTCTGGTGGCTCCGCAGGGCCCCCTCTGAGCAGTGCTTCCTGCTGATTGATTCTCTCATCCAGTGATTGTCCACAGAGCCTTTGAGCATCTGCCATAAGCTAACCTCAAGCAGGAGGCCATTGTGGTGAACTGGACGATCACGTTCCCTTGCCTCATAAGGCTAAAATTCCAATGGACCGTACGCTCCCAAGATGCACGAGGCCCTGAAACAGAGTCAGATGAGCGGTTCTTGGAAGCAGAATATGGTTCGGCTCTTGCTGCATTTTCTTGAGCTGAATTTTAGAAAAATAAAAATAATCCAGTGAAAGGCAAAACACGATTAGTGGGAACCCAGTGAAGCAGAACCCACAATTAACAAGATTTCTGTATAATTTGATGGTTCCTCAGAGAAGAACACAGTCCTAAAAAGGGCTAATTATATATTTTGCTTATTCAGCCCCACAAATAGCATTTTGACAGCCGTTTGGGGCTGAAAGGGACCTCCAGGGGCCATCTGAGTCCACCCTGTGCTTTATCAGAAACCTCCACGGAATAGAAAACACATCGGGTTAGGTGAAGCTATTGGCCTTATCGAGTGAAATTAAAATAGGAGAACAGACTGACCCCAACTAAGAGGTTGGGGCTCTCTCATGTGTCCATGACTGTTGATCAGAAGGTTTGCAATTTATCAAACACAGGACCTATAGGCAAAGATGTCAAAGAGGATGAGGAGAAGCCACTGAACTGCTTAATGAGGAGGAAGAACTCCTAGTCTATTCCCAGCAGGCCAAGAAATTGCTGATACTCCCTCTATACTTTTTAAACTTCAGCCAACTGTGTATTCTTGTACCTCAAAACATTAAACATTACGGAAGCGTCGTTTGTGACCCTAGGCATAGAAGAGGTTAAGCTTGAATTAAATTCAAACTCACACTGGTTAAAATGATCAGCCCGTATGCACAGGGGATTCATTCTGGGGGTGGGGGCATGGAGGTGTGATCGTCATTGATTCTTTTGAGGTGCGCACGCATGCGCACTGACTGGGTGTCTTTGGGTCTCTGTTTTTTTTTCTGTTTGGGGGGCATTGCTGGACATTCTCATGACCGCATTGGTAAAAGGACCTGCGTGTTTTCTGATGGTGATGCTGCTGCTGTCTGGAAAGCCTCCAGAACTCGCTCCCTGGGAGAGGTGACAATTAGGAAGTTTCGACCAGAGGCTGGGTCAGCCTGGCCACATTCCCGGAGGATGGAATGGTTTGTCCCGAACCCCCTAGCAGGGACCTCCCTTCCCACGTTGGTGGGCATCTGGGATTTGGACCACAGGCCCGAGTGTGGTCAAGGCATCAGACCTTGGGTGGGAAGCCGCACCAGATTTGGCAAAGCCAGTGATCCCCAGTGGACCGCAGTGAACCAAATTCCGAGAAGCCTACTGTTCCTGTTCCTGTTTGTTTTCCTTTTGTTTCTCTTCTCTGGCCTTCTCCGCCTGTGGAGAGGGTGCCTTCACAAATGGCCTTAGAATGCCGTTCTGAAGTTTAACAGAATGAGACAACCATCCAATGAATATCAGAGGTATTTACTATCGCAGCTTATCTGAAGAATGAAAAACAAAAAGAAAACTGTATCACCAATGTTTACAAGTCCAAGTAGACATCCAGCCCGTGTAAAATATGTAATTTATGCAAGGGATTGCATCTTTCTTTTGTAACGAATGCACTAAGCAACCCTGTATATATTTTACAATGTCTTTACAGAAAAAAGAAAGAATCATTTACTGTAGTGTTGTAAAATAATGCACTTTTCTAATTTTTTCATTAAAATCTCTATGGCACGTTTGCAAATGTGTCTTGGTCTTCCTTCACTGAGAGCGGGGAGCTAAGAGCTGTTTTCATCCAGGCTTTTTCCTGCTTTGATCTCACATCTGGAAAACGTTCTCAAGCGAGGTGGACAGAGTCAAAACTGGGCATCTGTCTTGGCACTGGTCTTCCTCTCTGCAGGCAAGCCTGCTGAGAAGCCTTGCTGCTAAAAACCCAGCAAAGATTTCAAATAAAATTGACTGAGATCTGATTTGCCACTTTTTGCTTTTTGGGCTGAGGGATTTGACTGCAAAACATGAGATGACTCCTTTTGCCCTTTTCCTACCTGCCTCTGTGTGTATGGAAAAAAGAGGGAAAAACAGGCAGATAAAGATGCTCAAATCATCTCTCCATCAAAGGAAAACTCTGCTCCTGGCAACCTACAGTAGCTGCTGAAACGTTAGAGTCTTCTGACTTCACTTGTGTTGCAGAGGCCTGGGCATTGTGGAACTCTGTCTGAGGGGAGGGAGGGCAGGGCCAGAGATTCCCAGCAGGGTGCTGGCCTTGGTGTTTAGTTGCTCAGTCGTGTCTGACTCTTTGCGACCCCATGGACTGTAGCACGGCAGCCTTCCCTGTCCATCACCAACTCCTAGAGTTTGCTCGGACTCATGTCTATCCAGTCGGTGATTCCCTCCAACCANGGGCATCTCATCTAAGTCAGCACCATCCTTCTGGTTGTTCAGGCCAAAGAACTTTGGAATTATCCTTGACTCCTCTCTTTTCTACCCCTAATCCAACCCAAAGTCCTATGGGTTCTACCTTCAACCTTTATCTGGAATCTGATCCCTCCCCTCACTTCTACCAATCTCCCTGGTCCACATGATCATGTTTCCCCTGGATTATTGTGTCAGCCCTCCCCCTTCCCCCAATCCCCTAGTTCAGTCACTCATCTCATTTCAGACTCTCTGTGACCATGGACTGCGGCATAACAGGCTTCCCTGTCCGTCACCAACTCCCAGAGCTTGCTCAAACTCATGTCCATCAAGTCAGTGATGCCATCCAACCATCTCATCCTCTGTCATCCCCTTCTCCTCCCCTAACCCCCTGTTGTTATTATAGAAGCCAAAGAATGCCTTTGTATTTTAAACTCAGGCTTGAGACATAACTCATACAGAGAACAAATCACCCTTTCTGAATATAGAGTTTTCCAAATTCTGACAACACACGGAAACTTACAGCAATCCTTCTAGGGTGTAACTAAGGTCAAGCCCCTTTCCTGGAGACTGACAACGCACTACATACACTCCTCGAGCCTTTACTATATGAAGAAACACAGAGCTTTGTTCACCCAGTGACTCCCGAGCGTAATGGGTAAAAGAGGCCTCCCTCCCCAGGGCACCTCTTTATAAGCATTACGACCCCACCCAGCACACCCTGGTGCATCAGTTCTTCCCAGCGCCCCACACTTCAGGCATAGACAGCTGGCACTTTCTGGTCCACTGGATGGATGGAGTCACATGACTAGCTCTGACCAATGATTCCTGAGTGGTGGCTTCGGTCCGTTCTCAGCTGCAGAATCGTCGGTGTGAGACCCTCTAGAACACCATGCCGACAGCTTTCAAGGTGGTGGCTGCTGAATTCAGGTCCTGAAGTGAAGAGGTGGGGCATCGAGACCTGCCTGGCCCATGTGGACACAGAAAGTGAAGGAGAAAAATACCTTCAACGTCCAGTGAGATGTCAGGGTTGGGACTGCCCATGACCTATTTCCTGACTGAGCCACATGCCTCGGGACACTGGTTTCTTGGGCGGGTGGTGCCTGGCATGTGTTTGTTCATAAAGAAACCAGTCTCCTCTGCCGAGTTCACCGTTGAAACCATATACAAACCCTTGTGTCCCTGTCCTTGGAAATAAAAGGCCCTCGTTTCAGTCTCTCAGGCCTCCCACGAGTCTTAAAAGCCAGGCTGGAGCGTTAGAGATGTGAAGAAGTAGAAACCAAGTCCAACAGCTGCCAGGTGACGATTTAGACTATAAATCCCCAATGGGGCAGAGTCACCGAACCCCCAGTTCCCTGAAAGATCAAAGCCTGATACACATTCCTAGGTTGTTTTTCTAGGATTCAGACGCCCTGCAGGTGAAAACTGCTGACCACACCATCTAGACCCTAGAGCGTTGAAACCAGAAGGTTGGCGATGCTTGAGACTTCACTCTGATGCCAACCCATCTGAGAACTGTCCATGAGCTGATCATGCACCTTGCAACTCCTCCCACACCCTGCCTTTGAAACCCCTTCCTTGAAAGGCATTGGGGAGTTAAGCCCAAACTGTCCATTCTCCTGGTTCAGCATCCTGGATTAAGTGCTGTACTTTTCTCCAGCACAGCCCAGTGTCAGTAGATTGACTTTACTGCCTGTGGGCAAGTGGACCCAGTTCTGGTGGTGTAACCATCATGATTGTCTATGGGTTAGCGGCCAGCCTACAGCATCTTCCTGGAGACAGCTGCATGCAGTGAAATTAGTTTCACATCAGGGTCTTACTTATTTGGGTTAAGCACAAGCTACTCCAGCCCCATTCCCACTTTTGGCATGTCCAGTGTCTCCCCTACATGCAGAGGGGCTCACACCAGGGGTAGCGACACCCTCTACAAATGAGGATGTTGAGAAAGCCTCTTCCTTTCCAGGCTCCTCAATATCCTTCAGTCAGCAGTGGCAGAAGAGGGATCAGCAGCGCTGGCTGTCAGTAAAATCCAGATCTTGCTTTTCATAATGTGTCTAGCGCTGGTAGCAGCAGGGAACAAACCTCAGCCTGGCTGTGATCCCAGTCCCACCAAGCCCTCCTGAGAGCTCGAATCATTCATCCAAAGAGAGAACATGAGATGTCTGTGGGGAGCTCTAGACGAGGGTCAGTGACACAGCCTGGGTGTCCTTTCCAAGTCCCCTCCCCCTGAGGAGTTAGACCGTCTGTATAGACTCAGCTATTAAACTGCCTGAGAAGCTCGAGTCCACTGTGTTAGCAGCTCCCATCAGCTCAGCCTCAACCAAACCCAAACAGCCTGAGGATGTAAAACTTCCACACCGGGCCCACCTGCAGGGTTGGGCACAGCGGGGGCATGGGGAATGGGGAGCTCTGGGTCAGCCTCCCAGCTCGGCGCCCACAGTCACAGGCGGCAATGCTGTTTAACCTTGCTACTCCACAGGTTCCTCATGTGTAAAGCAGGCCTCTTTTGAGGAATTATTATTATTGACATCACCCCATGAGTCAGGGTACCTACTGCGATAATACATGCAATGCTCATAATAAATGCTAGCTGTGAGCCAGTGCTGTTCTGAGACCCCGCGCTTGCAGTTATTATTTTAAGTTCCGCTGTATGCATTCCACACACATTCCCTTTGTGTGTCTGCCGTGGGCTGTCTACTATGAAAAGTGGCTTCCAGTGTGTTCATTCGTCTGGTGCCCACCCTCTTGTGCTCTTTCTTCTAGTAATAGTCCAGACTTGAGCCAGATTACTGACCCAGAACCCTTCGAAGGAAGGGGAGCCCGAGTGCCCTTGAGGAAATAGCCGAGTCCGTCGCCAACAGTGTATACTATTGATCTTCCTCCCAGCCTTCCCTGAAGAAGTCTGTGGCCGTTTACAAGGGTGACTATGCAGTGGGGAAAGGGAAATAGTTTTGGGGTGGGGGAGGGGGTTCCTAGACAGTGGCTCTGCTGCTGCTAAGTCACTTCAGTCGTGTCCGACTCTGTGTGACCCCATAGACGGCAGCCCACCAGGCTCCCCCATCCCTGGGATTCTCCAGGCAAGAACACTGGAGTGGGTTGCCATTTCCTTCTCCAATGCATGAAAGAGAAAAGTGAAAGTGAAGTCGCTCAGTCTGTCCGACTGTTAGTGACCCCATGGACTGCAGCCCACCAGGCTACTCCGTCCATTGGATTTCCAGGCAAGAGTACTGGGGTGGGGTGCCATTGCCTTCCCCGAGACAGTGGCTCTGAGCTGACACTAATTTCAAGAGACCCCAAAACATTACCGTGGTCTGACCGTCAGAGTAGGAGCTTTATACAGGTCAGGTGATCAACGAGATTGAGCCTGTCTCGGGATCCAGTGGGTCCCCCGAGTCACCCGGCGTGGGCTGCTTCAGGTTCTGGACTGCAGCGGCGGGCAGGGGCACTCAGCACTGGTGAGCTCCCTGCACTGGTTCCCGCTCCCAGGCACAGGCCTGGTCTGCCACCCGGGCTGGGCTAATGACAGCACCATGTCCCCTGGGCCACCACGGAGATGGCTCCAGGGATGAACACGTGACCCTAAAACGGCCAGTACTAGCCCTCTCTTTTCTTCCCCAGCAGGACTTGGTGGAAGAGCTGTGTCTGCTACCAGCTGGGGCCTCTCGAAGCAGGTGGGCTGAGAGGGTGAAGAGGCGTTCAGACACAGAGCCTGAGAGTATTCAGGTCTTGAATCAAGCCATACCTGATCTTCCCTTGCCCTTTCTGCGGATGACATAAGCTCATCAATTTCAACAAGCCAGTGCGAACTTGGACTGGACTCTAGTGTCCCATGTCAAGCGCTTGCTGGAATGTTCCTATTCTCTCCTCCAGATCGCTCTCCACCTTTATCCAGTCTGGTCTGTGTCCATGGAAACGAACCTGTGTGGCTTCCATTTAGATTCAGCCAATGGAGAGCTCTGTCAGGAAGTCAGGAGGTTGGAAGCTGCGGGGTGGGGTGGGGGTGGGGCAGCGTTTATTCCCTTTGCTCACCTTGTAGAGACTTCGGGGTCTGGGTGTTTCCTATGGCAAGGGTCCCATCCTCTCCCGGGTGGCCTTCTCCACACAGCCTCTGCTCCCAGGTTCAGAATCAGCCCTGACTCGGCGGGGAACAGTGGCCTGATATTATTAGCTCCTGGTACTGCACTGTCCTTTATGGCTTCCTTGCACTCTTAAGGTTTCATTAAACTGTTCTCAGGACTTGCCTGGAGGTCCAGTGGTTAAGACTTCGCCTTCCAGTGCAGGGGATGCAGGTTCGATCCCTGGTTGGGGAGCTAAGATCCCAAGTGCCCCATAGCCCAAAAAACCAAAACAGAAAACAGAAGCAATATCGTAACACATTCAATAAAGACTTAAAAATGGTCCACGCGATGTGAGCATGCGCGCTGTCTTCTGGCAGACCCTGCCGGCTACATACACTGCCCAGTTGCTCGTTGCTGTTGTTCAGTCTCTCGGTAATGTCTGACTCTTTGAAATCCCACGGACTGCAGCAAGCCAGGCTTCCCTGTCCCTCACTATCTCCTGCAGCTTGCTCGAACTCATTTCCACTGAGTTGTGATGCATTCCAAGCATCTTGTCCTCTGTCTCCGCCTTATCCTCTTGCCCTCAATCTTTCACAGCATCAGGGTCTTTTCCAATGAGTCACAACTGCTACACTCAGACAACTCAGCCTAAGTGGGCAAAATGTCACCATGTGATCACCTCACCCTGAGAGCTGGGTGCGCATCTCTGCCAAGGCACTGATCTTGGAAAAGTTAACTTCGGTTGTCCAGGAAAGGAGAGCAATTGCTTAGTATATGAGTGATTAGGACATGAGGGTTGTGGTTGATCCTCTCCAGGATTATGTGGCCATAATCCTGCAAAAACAGAACCCATTATCTGCTGGGAGAAAGGCGAGCAGGCTGAGACTGGGAGTGGAGGAAGGGACAGGGGCATGGGGAGGGCAATGGAGAGGACCTGGGGTTTCCCAGCAGTCACCTCAGTGCTCACCTGCAGGACAGGAGCCGTGCTGACCCAGTCGATGGGACGCATCTGCTGAACTGTGATGCTGCCCAGTGGACACAGGAGGACGCGGAGGACAAAACCTATCCTTTCTTTGTTTCACAAAAGCACAGCCTGGTGAGGCTCAGTCCTATGTCCACCCCTGAGGTTCAGCCGTCCCTGGCCTCCCAGGGTTCAGGGCGCCTGGCCCCAGCACGGCTCGGGACTTAAGGGACAGGACACCACTTATGTGGGGTGTCCCTCCACTCTTTTCTTCGGAAGCACCACCTGCCTTATGTTCCCCTTCAGCGGGTAACAGGGCCGATTCCTCCCTGGAGATACAAACTTCCCTCTTTTGAGCTGTACAGCCCACCCCACTCCTAGCTTCAGCACTAGAATCCAGACCTTGGTTTTCTGCATTTCTCAACTGACCCTTCTTCTGCAGCTCCCCTGATGGGGTCCTCAGACCCTGGGCTCTGGGTTTGCCGTGAGGTAAACTCAGTGAGGTGGGGGTAGGTGGAGAGGGTGTGCGTTCACTGCACGGAGCAGATGGTGTGGGCTTGTACAGCCACTCTGCAAACCCTGAGGTCCCCACAGAACCATCGGAGAAGCAAGCCCGCTTACCAGGCCTCCCGCGTTGCCCCGTTGCCATGGCAACGCCCCAGTGCAGCACCAGGAATAGATGGTTTTTAAAAGGGAGGGGGCTGGCATCTTGTGAAAAATATTAGCAATTGCGGGGGAGGGAGGGGCTGAATGGGCACAGGGGCCAGGGCTGCCCCTCCAGAGCAGGACTGCCCCCTTCCACCCTGTCCTGCCAACAAGCAGCCATTCCTTACATCCTTGAGACAAATGTCAGCAGCTTTCATGGAGCACAGGTGAGTCTGGGCACAATGGGGAGTGAGGTGTGAACCTACAGGGAAAGATGGGGTTTAATCAAGACCCATTCATCTCTGAGCCCTGGAGGCCAGGGCCTACCTGGACCTTCTGCAGTTAAAGGCAAAGCTCAAAGCCTGGGGTCACATGGGCCGGAGTCTTTATCTTGGGTCCTTCTTGCTGAGCAAGCCCCAGGCTAGTGTCTTAACCTCTGAAAGGCTCAATGCTGCAATCGGCCTGGGATCAACCAGAGAAGCAGAAGCAGGAGGAGATAATGTTTTAGAAGGCTTATTGCAAGGAGTTGGTTTACATGGCTCAGCTGAGTCTGGGGTCCACAGGGCAGACCTCCAGGAAGGACAGACTGGACTTCCCCAGCACAGGCTCAGGCCAATGTCAGGCCAGTACTAGCCCTCTCTTTTCTTCCCCAGCAGGACTTGGTGGAAGAGCTGTGTCTGCTACCAGCTGGGGCCTCTCGAAGCAGGTGGGCTGAGAGGGTGAAGAGGCGTTCAGACACAGAGCCTGAGAGTATTCAGGTCTTGAATCAAGCCATACCTGATCTTCCCTTGCCCTTTCTGCGGATGACATAAGCTCATCAATTTCAACAAGCCAGTGCGAACTTGGACTGGACTCTAGTGTCCCATGTCAAGCGCTTGCTGGAATGTTCCTATTCTCTCCTCCAGATCGCTCTCCACCTTTATCCAGTCTGGTCTGTGTCCATGGAAACGAACCTGTGTGGCTTCCATTTAGATTCAGCCAATGGAGAGCTCTGTCAGGAAGTCAGGAGGTTGGAAGCTGCGGGGTGGGGTGGGGGTGGGGCAGCGTTTATTCCCTTTGCTCACCTTGTAGAGACTTCGGGGTCTGGGTGTTTCCTATGGCAAGGGTCCCATCCTCTCCCGGGTGGCCTTCTCCACACAGCCTCTGCTCCCAGGTTCAGAATCAGCCCTGACTCAGCGGGGAACAGTGGCCTGATATTATTAGCTCCTGGTACTGCACTGTCCTTTATGGCTTCCTTGCACTCTTAAGGTTTCATTAAACTGTTCTCAGGACTTGCCTGGAGGTCCAGTGGTTAAGACTTCGCCTTCCAGTGCAGGGGATGCAGGTTCGATCCCTGGTTGGGGAGCTAAGATCCCAAGTGCCCCATAGCCCAAAAAACCAAAACAGAAAACAGAAGCAATATCGTAACACATTCAATAAAGACTTAAAAATGGTCCACGCGATGTGAGCATGCGCGCTGTCTTCTGGCAGACCCTGCCGGCTACATACACTGCCCAGTTGCTCGTTGCTGTTGTTCAGTCTCTCGGTAATGTCCGACTCTTTGAAATCCCACGGACTGCAGCAAGCCAGGCTTCCCTGTCCCTCACTATCTCCTGCAGCTTGCTCGAACTCATTTCCACTGAGTTGTGATGCATTCCAAGCATCTTGTCCTCTGTCTCCGCCTTATCCTCTTGCCCTCAATCTTTCACAGCATCAGGGTCTTTTCCAATGAGTCACAACTGCTACACTCAGACAACTCAGCCTAAGTGGGCAAAATGTCACCATGTGATCACCTCACCCTGAGAGCTGGGTGCGCATCTCTGCCAAGGCACTGATCTTGGAAAAGTTAACTTCGGTTGTCCAGGAAAGGAGAGCAATTGCTTAGTATATGAGTGATTAGGACATGAGGGTTGTGGTTGATCCTCTCCAGGATTATGTGGCCATAATCCTGCAAAAACAGAACCCATTATCTGCTGGGAGAAAGGCGAGCAGGCTGAGACTGGGAGTGGAGGAAGGGACAGGGGCATGGGGAGGGCAATGGAGAGGACCTGGGGTTTCCCAGCAGTCACCTCAGTGCTCACCTGCAGGACAGGAGCCGTGCTGACCCAGTCGATGGGACGCATCTGCTGAACTGTGATGCTGCCCAGTGGACACAGGAGGACGCGGAGGACAAAACCTATCCTTTCTTTGTTTCACAAAAGCACAGCCTGGTGAGGCTCAGTCCTATGTCCACCCCTGAGGTTCAGCCGTCCCTGGCCTCCCAGGGTTCAGGGCGCCTGGCCCCAGCACGGCTCGGGACTTAAGGGACAGGACACCACTTATGTGGGGTGTCCCTCCACTCTTTTCTTCGGAAGCACCACCTGCCTTATGTTCCCCTTCAGCGGGTAACAGGGCCGATTCCTCCCTGGAGATACAAACTTCCCTCTCCTGAGCTGTACAGCCCACCCCACTCCTAGCTTCAGCACTAGAATCCAGACCTTGGTTTTCTGCATTTCTCAACTGACCCTTCTTCTGCAGCTCCCCTGATGGGGTCCTCAGACCCTGGGCTCTGGGTTTGCCGTGAGGTAAACTCAGTGAGGTGGGGGTAGGTGGAGAGGGTGTGCGTTCACTGCACGGAGCAGATGGTGTGGGCTTGTACAGCCACTCTGCAAACCCTGAGGTCCCCACAGAACCATCGGAGAAGCAAGCCCGCTTACCAGGCCTCCCGCGTTGCCCCGTTGCCATGGCAACGCCCCAGTGCAGCACCAGGAATAGATGGTTTTTAAAAGGGAGGGGGCTGGCATCTTGTGAAAAATATTAGCAATTGCGGGGGAGGGAGGGGCTGAATGGGCACAGGGGCCAGGGCTGCCCCTCCAGAGCAGGACTGCCCCCTTCCACCCTGTCCTGCCAACAAGCAGCCATTCCTTACATCCTTGAGACAAATGTCAGCAGCTTTCATGGAGCACAGGTGAGTCTGGGCACAATGGGGAGTGAGGTGTGAACCTACAGGGAAAGATGGGGTTTAATCAAGACCCATTCATCTCTGAGCCCTGGAGGCCAGGGCCTACCTGGACCTTCTGCAGTTAAAGGCAAAGCTCAAAGCCTGGGGTCACATGGGCCAGAGTCTTTATCTTGGGTCCTTCTTGCTGAGCAAGCCCCAGGCTAGTGTCTTAACCTCTGAAAGGCTCAATGCTGCAATCGGCCTGGGATCAACCAGAGAAGCAGAAGCAGGAGGAGATAATGTTTTAGAAGGCTTATTGCAAGGAGTTGGTTTACATGGCTCAGCTGAGTCTGGGGTCCACAGGGCAGACCTCCAGGAAGGACAGACTGGACTTCCCCAGCACAGGCTCAGGCCAATGTCTACAGGTAGAGGTTTTTTTTTTTTTGCCCTCTGTCAGGGAGGCTTCAGTTCTGCTTTCAAGGCCTTTCAGTGGACTGCACAAGACTCACCCAGACGATCTAGGATGATCTTTCTTACTGGAAGTCAACTGATAGTGGCCTTTAATCATATCTACAAAAATATCTTTCCAGCAACACGTAGATGAGTGCTTGGCTGAGAAACTGGGGACTATTTGATACGTAAGAAGACCAGGACCGGTGGCCCCTCTGTAAAGTGGAGCCGGGGCCAGTGGGCTTTCATGGAAGCTTACTGCATGATTTACACGTGGCATCTCATTCAAGCCTAATGCCAGCAATAAAGACAAGTGATAACCGTAGTCAACAAGTGTGGAAACGCACTGTCTGCCCGGCACGTGCTAAGGACATCTTTCATCCTTGCTGTGAGCCTGTCTGGAAGGTATCACTTTGATCTTCATGGACCAAAGAGGTTATTTAACCCGAGTCTAAGATTTATAGGATCCAGAAGTCAAATAAAGGCACATTTTAAACCAGGTGCTATGCTGGACATTTTACATATGAGAGTGCTGTGAGAGGATTAAATTCCATCTGATAAGAGTAAAGAAATATCCTTTACGTGTTCACTCCTTCTCAGCTCATTCTTTAAACAGGCGGCTCTACCTGCCTGCTTCACCTCTCCGCTCACCTAGCCCTCAGTGCCTGCCTGTGCAGTGGACGTTATCGTCCTTGTGTGGCCACTGAAGGAAGGCACAGAGACCACAGGTCAGGTGAGGAGTCGAACCGAGGTCTATGCCTCTTGGCACTTGGCCTTGTTGGAGGGAGTGCCTGGTTTGACCCTGGGGCTCTTTGACTCAAGCTCCTGGGCTGGGTCTGGGATGACTTCCCAAAGGATGTGTGTGCTGGCCACTCTCTCTGCTCTCTACCTGCTACCCCTCTCCCTGCTCGGTGCCCTGGGAGGCTGACCCTGTGAGCTTCATCACCCAGGTTCCTTCTGGCTTCTTGCTGGAGTTGGTCAAGAGGAGACACTGCTAGGAGACTGAAGCGAGAGAAGAGAGAGATTAGAGTATATGCCGACCTTGACCCCTCCCTGCCTTGCCATGGAATGGTAGTGGCCTGTCTCTCTCTGGGCTTGGCAACACCCCTCACGTCCTTTCTCCCAGACCGTGCTGGCCCCAGAGTGCACAGAGTGCAAAGGTTTCCCATAGTTCTCAGACCTCTGGCTCCTCACCCTCCCTTCCTTGTCCCCTTGACTCTGCCCTCATCTCTACTGGAGGTCTCTTCATTATACTCCCTTGGAGGAAACCCTCGGCACACCCCATTGTCTCCTGCTGGAGCCCCAAGAGAAGTTTAGGTCTGGGAACTGCTAGCTGGCTGCCCAGCTTGGGTAATGGAAAGTCTGCAGGGAGCTGGGGGTGCAGGGCCATTCTAACCTCTGCAAAAGGACAACATGCTTTATGAGCTTTGATAGGAGTCTGGCTTCCTGGATGTGAGAGGGAGAAGCATGGTGTCAAAGTCATTACGATTTGCTGGGGACATTGCGGGCTTTAACATTGTGTCCCCCCCTTCTTGGGTCCCCTAGCCCCAGATAGATGGGAACAGGTGGTCACCCCCAGAGTGCAGTTACCCCTCTTTTGCTGTGCACGACTCTCACTGCCCTTGCTGCTCAGGGATGCTGCAACAAAAACAGAAATGAGTGAACAGCCTTTGGCTCAAACCCACCACACAGGCATACAAGAGTTAAACCGTCTTGGTTCCTCTTTAGCTGTTACTCCCAAATGCACACTTGTAGCTGGACTTGTCCTTCTCAAAGCTAGTTACTCTGACTCCGTATAGATTGTACTCTGTACCTGGCATTCTTCTCCTACGTTCTCTTGTAACATTCTGCATTTCAGAAAGAAGGTCATGGGCCGGTAACTTCAGGGACACCAGATCCGGTTGTTGAGTTGCCTGATGTCAGCTGCGGCTGTTTTGAAATTTTCAAAAGAAAAAAAAAAGTGCAAGACCTACATGAGGATGTGAAACCTCTCCTCACTCCTGAGAAAGGGGGGCACGGATCTTGAGGCACTAACCTGCTATGTTTCCCTTTTGCCTGGCGAAAATAAAGCCACTTTTTTCTACTTCCGCCAAACTCTGTCTCTCTGTTTCTACTTGGCATCAGTGGACAGGGAGCCAAGGTTCTGGCAACAGGGAGATGCCTAAACACATACCCAGGAGGCTGATCTTGACTCCATGGAGGAGGTGAAAGCATCTCAGCCTGCAGAGAGCCTGCAGAGATGGAGGCTCAGAGGGAGAGGGGCAGGAGCCTGCCCTGCTGCCTGCTGTCCTGCCTCCCCGGGGAGCCCACAGCCTGAAAGCCCACTTCCTGCCTCCATTCTCTGTGAGGCATGGCTGGGTCTAATTGCTTGGCAGATTGTACCCCAGGGCCCGGCACAATGACCGAGTATTTAATAATAATTAAAAGACAATGAGATAAGTGCTCCTCCTCTGTAATCTCTCTGGAGGGTCTATATTTCCCTAGGCACACTTAATTGCTGTAAGGACGCTGTGGACTTACAAGCCACCTCCTCTTAAGCCCTGATGGGGAAGGATGAGCAGAGGTATGTGTTGGGTCTGTGACGCCATGCAAGGGATGGGGCTACGTTGCCCTCATTTACACACTGTTCCCTCTCCCCATGGATGATCAGCCTGGAGCTCACCCTCACTGGCTCAGCAAACAACCCACTGCGCACTCACTCTGTGCCAGGCACCCTCGGGAGGTGGGCAGAAGGCACTGAACCAGACCAGTGAAGCAGAGCAGTGAGTGGTGTCAGGGCTTGCTGTGTGCATGTCACCTTCCCAATGTCTCCAGGCAGACCAGGGCAATCAGAACGGTGTCAGGTGGAGAGAGCCCTCCTCGAGGGTCCATATCCTGAGCCCTGAGGGTGACTTTGAGGCATTTGTCAAACTCGGATCCCACCCATCACTGATATGTCAAATCTCAGAAGGCAGCCAGTGATCATTGTCTGCTCTGAATCAAAGCGGAGCCTCTCAACACCTTCTCTGGTTGATGACAAGGCCCCACCAGCAGGCTGCTGTTGTCCTAAGCCACTGAGAAGCAATGAGTAGGTTCTGGGCAGAGAAAGGCCATTGTCTGAATTGTTTGCCACAAACTATATGAACCTGCAAGTCCTGCCCAGCCTCCAGCACACTCCTCCTGGCTCCCTGCCATCCAGCTACAACCTTTTTTCCTGGCATCCTTAGGCTACCTTGTGTTCTCCCGACTCAGGGCCTAGGCCTTGTTCTTATGTCTGCATCGTCCCCTCTCCTGGGGCCTGGCCAGTTCCTACTCATCCTCTGTCTCAGAGGCGGCTTCCTTGGCCATACCCCCTAGGTCCCCTCAGTGTAAGCTCTAGTTTTCTCTCGTACTGTCTCATGATGCTCCAGACTTCTTTCATGCTCTCTCAGTCATGTCCGACTCTTTGTGGCCCCATGGACTATAGCCCACCAGGCTTCTCTGTCCGTGGGATTCTCCAGGCAAGAACACCGGAGTGGGTTGCCACGCCCTCCTCCAGGGGATCTTCCTGGCCCAGGGATCAAACTTGCGTCTTCTGCGTCCCTTGCGTTGGCAGGCACTTGTGACAACTTGTTAGAAGACAGTAACCAGAGAACTGGATGCCTACATATGTCTCCCAACTCTGAGAGCAGAATCTACAACATTGTCATTGCTGAGTCCCCACGGTGCTTATCAAACAGCAGGCACTCAATAAGTGCTTGCTGACTTAAATCAATGGAGTATGACTTCCTGTTTCACATCATGGATGCAGCGTCTCTGAGGATATAAGTGTTTTTCTTCCTGCTTTGTCTCATTTCAGTGCTGCTTCTCCTTCCTGCTTATTTTGGCTTCTGCTTTTTATGTTACAGGCTTTCCCCTCGTGTTTCTGGTACTCTTTGGACGGCTGTTATGTTTAAGAGTGGGGAACAGTGAAGTGGATGGGATCTCTGAGCACAGGGTGGGACTTGCTGACTGTAAACGTCAATGCAGGGTGATCTAGCAAGGTATTTTGGGGAAGAGCCCCTGATGGTGGGCAGAGGATTGCAAAGAGCACTCTTTCCAACTCCTGTCTGAAGGACTGAGGTTAGGCTGCCGGTGGTTAGGAGCTGAGAAAGGAAAGGAATCGGAATGTTTCATTGTTTGATGTGCACGTGACTGTTTAATGCCCTGGTTTTCCACATTAATACTTCTGTCCCTAAGTATCCAGGGATCTGCTAAGTTAGAGATGCTCTGTTTTACTCACTTCAGTGAATAAATTTCCAGTCTTCTGCCAGGGTAGGGGAGGAGAAGCCCTGAAGGAGGGTAAGGCGAAAGTGTTTCTAATCGTGCTTCTAAATCGCCTTCACATTCTAGGCTCCCGTTTCACCGTCAACCTCTGCAAGTACCTGGTGCGCTGATTCCTGGGCCTTCTGAGGACTCGGTACATCCAGGTGTGTCTGGTGGCTTTCCCATTGCCCGGTTAGTACTCCGGTTTCTCAGAGAGGCTGAGCTAAGTGTGGTCGCCCCATCTGCTTTCCTTACTGAAGTGTATTGCTATCCACTACTATTTTCTTCCTGTCCTTTTGGATGCAGAGATGAAACATTCTCTGTGGTTTTAATGGAGACTTAGAAGAAAATGGAAACATATGTTTGCACTATATGGCGTCTTTATGGGCAGACAGAACGTTTCAGGCCCAAGACCCTCAGAAGACACGGCTCTCGCCCATCTCTGCCCACAGGCCGCTGTGCGACTTGCTCTCCAGGCAGTCTCTGTTCTCTTCGTCCCGAAGAGGAGATCGAGCTTCTCATAAATCCATGTTGGTAAAGGTCGTGACTCTGGGTGGGAATGAAGACCATGGAAGCTTGTGGAGGAAGAGAACAGCCAACAGAGGGGATTAAAAAATGTGTCAAAGAGGGAAAAACAACAGGGACAGTTTGCAACAGAGGGCTGGAGTTGCCAGTGATATGAGGTCAGCACACACAGTAAGTAAATCTTTCTGAATAAAGCCTCCTTATGAGGCTAAGTTCAGTGATGGCCAAGCTGAGAGACCTTGAGCTCTGTAGAAGCTGGGCTGCCCAGATTTCTGGATGAACCAGCCTGTATGTGAAAACTTAGGAGTGGTCAGCTCATCTGAGGATTTTTCTGGGCCGTCTAGTCAGTGCCTCTCAACTGGGGCTGATTTAACCTTCGAGGGGTATTTGGCCAAGTTTGGAGACAGATTTTGTTGCCGCAGCTCCTGGGGGGTGAGAGTGCTACTGGCATCTAGTGGGTAGAGGCCAGGGATGCAGCTAAACATCCTGCTGTGTGCAGGACAGACCACCCTCCTCACCCCACCCCACAAAAAAAAAAAAGAATTTTCATCTAAAACATCAGTAATGCCATATGTGGAACCCTGCTGTGGAAGATACCTGATCAGAAGTCTCATAGCATCTATTGCGAGGAGGTATTTGACGTTCAGTATCTCGACTCCAGACTTGGAGGCTTGTTGAGGTTTATACCTTCACTCTGGAGATGAGGAAATGAGCAGAGATGGAAAGCAGGTTCCTCCTGGCCTCCTGTCACTCAGGGCTTTGGGCCCAGGCCTTTGGTACCCATACCTGGCTGCAGAGATGCGGGGTGGGCTGTACTCATGACCTGGTGTGAAGACACTTCTGCTGGGGAGATACACTAGGAAGCAACTTGGTGCCTGAAACCATGTGTGGAGGGAGGGGGTTTCCCTGGGGCCCGGAGGAATCACAATTTTAATTTTTTGAATAGACAATTCATTTACATAGTTCAAAATTCAAGAGGCACAAAAGAGGACTCAGTGAAAAGTTTCTTTCTCATCCAGTCCCCAGCCACACAACCAATTTGACCTGTTTTTTTTTTTTTTAATATATACGTCTTTTTAAAGATAAGGCATTTAAATTTTCTAAGAAAAAAAAGTTCTTATGTGTGTGTGTTTTATAATGAACCTGTATTGCTTGTTTAATGAGGATAAGCAAATAGAACGCAAGAGAATAAAATTATACATAATCCTACCCAAGGACAAAGTCACCATGCATTCTTTGGTGTGTAACTGTTGAGATGCATTTTTCTATTCAAAATCTATGAAGAACTCTCTCTACATGTGGATAGGAAAATAACTTTGGTGAAACAATAATATAAAACTTTATAAAAATAATAGTGCTGAATAGAAAAAACAAAAAAAATAAAAAAAAAAGAAAAAATAAAAACAAAACAAAAAACAAAAACAAAAAAAAATAATAGTGCTGAATAATAATATAAAAACAACTTCCCGACTTACTTCATTCTGTATGACACTCTCTAGGTCCATCCACATCTCTGCAAATGACCCAATTTTGTTCTTTATGGGTAATGTTCCATTGTCTATATGTGCTAAGTCACTTCAGGTTACCCCATGGACTATTTTGCAACCCCATGGACTATAACCCACCAAGCTCCTCTGACCATAGGATTCTCCAGGCAAGAGTACTGGAGCAAGTGACCATGCCCTCCTCTGTGTATATGTACCACATCTTTATCTGTTCCTCTGTTGATGGACATTTAGTCTGCCTCTATGTTCTGGCTACTGTAGATAGTGCTGCAAAGAACCTGATGTATTATACACTATTGATACTATGTATTAAATAGATAACTGAGAACCTACTGTATAGCAAAAAACATTTCTAATTGAACTTAAAGTAAAATACGAATTGTTACAGAAAAAAATAAGCTAAAAGCAAAATGTGAATTGTTACAGAACAAAAAAATAAATTAAAGGCAACTTTCCAAAAGCAAAATAGGAAACTCAGAAGCTGAACTGCAAGAGAAACTTGACTAAAAAGATTAAAAATTTGAATAACAATAAGCACTATAGAGTCAAAAGACATAATAGCCTGAGGCAGTGTTTATCTTTATAATACCAATTTAATGGGTAGGAGTATTATGTAACCCATATGAAAGATAAAAATTAGCATTTTTAATATTCAAGTAGCACACTTTTCTGTCCTACTCAGGAGGGCCTCCAGCGTACCAAGCTTATTAGATTTTTTCCTAAATTTTCTTTTAGGAGTTTTATTATGCACATTTGTTATTACTTAAATCTTTACATTTTTACGTTCATTTTTCACATATGTACACTTCAATTTTTAATCCACCTGGTGCTCAGTTTTGCACGGGGTGTGACTTGGGGGTCTGGCTTTGCTCTCTTCCAAATAGGGAGCCAATTACCCCAGCAACATTCACAACCTAGACAGTTATTTCCCCATTGAATTGAAATACAGTGTTCATCATGGAGTGAGCTCCCCAAAGTATGCAAATCAGATCATAATTTTTAAAAACACAATCATGATTCTCACACAGATGTAAAGATAAAACATTAAATATTTTGCTTAACTGAATAATGAGAAAACTGGTGAGGTGGTACAGCAAGTTCAAAGGAGAACTCAAAGAACACATTTATAGATCTGAAATACTGACATGGATGTGCCAATGGAGCTGAAATGGATTTGTCTGGTGCTGGACGGGGTGGAGGGTTCATTGCATTTCATTGCAAGAATGATTTTGCACTTTTATCAGTTATCTCCAGCTTCCAGAGTTGTCATGTAACTTCCATAAATTCAGAATCACTTGAGGGAGAGAGTGCTTTAGACATACCTTCATTTTCCATGGAAGTATACACTTGCCACATGTTTAATCAAAGTGAAAAAATTATTCTTGCTCACAGAGTAAGGCTGGTCTCATTAATTTGGGCCTGGTTGTATACATAGGTACACCTAGGCTATTAATTTACTATGTAGGCCCTAAGCTTGCTTTGTTGGAAGTTTTCATAAGGAATCTCAGATTTTTAACTAAGGAGTCCACAGAACTCTGAAGAATGGAAAGGCAGCTTGGAGACAAAAATACCTTCAACACTGTGCTTTAGGACAAAACTACTCTTCCTTGCAAAACAGAAGCACATGCATGGCTATATGTCTTTGCAACCATTCCCCCAAGTAAAGTATCAAACACTTATCTAATAAATTAGTATACTAACTATATTAATTATTTAAGTAATATTTTACAGAAAACTGGGGGATAAATGAGAGCTACGTGTTGCACACCAGGGTTTGAGCTTGTCAGGGCTCATGGAAACACACAACACAGCTAAATAGACACACACATTCCTCATACAACATCTCAATATATGTCTTTGCAACCATTCCCCCAAGTAAAGTATCAAACACTTATCTAATAAATTAGTATACTAACTATATTAGTTATTTAAGTAATATTTTACAGAAAACTGGGGGATAAATGAGAGCTACGTGTTGCACACCAGGGTTTGAGCTTGTCAGGGCTCATGGAAACACACAACACAGCTAAATAGACACACACATTCCTCATACAACATCTCAATGGCAAACAAACGTGTTCTTAACAGACCCAGAGATGCAGTAGAAAACAAAAACAGGAAGCAAAATCACATAACCCTAAAGTCAGGCTCTGTGATCTGGGTTTCAGAATTCTATTTCACCTAGAACTTATCTGGGCATCCAGTGAGTATCACTAACTCAATTTAACATCAGTCCAAGGGTTTAAGTTATCTAAAGATCTTGGAAATTGTCTTCAAGCTGACAAACTACAAAACAGATACAAGTTCATCACAAGAACGATTTAATTTAGATAAATACAAATTTATTTTCCATAATATTGAACACGTAGGAGTAATGTTAGCTGCTTTGATCTGTAAACCTGAAACAGTCTTGGAAGAACATTCCCCAGTAGAATAAAAACATATGCTTGTATTATACTTAACATCGATAGGAGATTTAACACCGACAAATCAGAGAAGAAAAAGCTCAGTTTTCGTTGAACTAAAATATTAATCTTAGTTGCCAAAAGATATATGCTAAATTCTGTGAGCTTGAACTCTTAAAATATTTGAGTTGGCTTTTTAAAAATAGCCATGTTGAGATAAAACTGAATTTTATGGTATGCATATTATAAGTGTAAAATTCAATTTGGAGGGTGTATTTTTATAAGTTGTACCAAAAAAGTCACTGCAATTTTAGAATGCTTCCATCACCCTCAAAAGTAGTCACTCGCATCAGCCCTAGATAACCATTAATCTTCTTTGTCTCCATTGATTTGCCCATTGTGGACAGCTTCTATTACTAGGATCGTACAAAGTGCTGTCTTGCATGTCTGACTTCTCTTATTGGGCATAGTGTTTTTGTGGTTTATCAGTGTTCTATTACATTCCTTTTTGTTGCTTATTGGAATTCCAGTGTGTGGATGGAGACTGCACTTTGTATTATATATTCCATATTCATCAGGTGGTAGACATCTGGTTGTTTCAGCTTTGGGGTTATTCAGATTTATTGTTATTATGAATGGGTTTTATTCATTTCTAACTTTTTATTGTTAGAGAAAAACTTTGTTAATGTATATCTGGATATTCTTTGCAACACTTTATATTATATATTCCATATTCATCAGGTGGTAGACATCTGGGTTGTTTCAGCTTTGGGGTTATTCAGATTTATTGTTATTATGAATGGGTTTTATTCATTTCTAACTTTTTATTGTTAGAGAAAAGCTTTGTTAATGTATATCTGGATATTCTTTGCCCTAAGAAATTGAAGGTCTGAATTTTTTTCTTTTTACCTAAGTGTCTAAGATTTCCTGGATTTATTGTTATGCAATTATAGCATCTGTAAATAAAGATGCCTCCTTCAAAGATTTTTTTTTTTAATGTGGACCATTCTTAAAGTCTTTATTAAACTTGTTATAATGTTGCTTCTGTTTTTTACTTAAAAAAATTTTTTTTAGCCATTAGGTTTATGGGATCTCAGCATGCTAACTAGGGATTGAACCTATACTTCCTGCATTGGAAGGTGAAATTTTAACCCCTGGACCACCAGGGAACTCCCAGATATTTTTTTCAAATACTTGTCCTAGGCATTTACTTTGCATATCTTATTATGCTTGTTAATAGCTCTGAAAATATTAATAGTTTTTAATAGTCTTTATAATATCTAATAACAAACATCACATGGGAAAACGCTGTAGATTTTAATGAAAATCCTTTAATAGGTAGTAGTTTCTATTTAATCCTATTTCACAAAATTTTTATTAGGAATTACTGAACTGTATGAAAATGCCAATTTGGTAGCCATTGATACAATTATTTAACCTCCATCATGTAATTTATCACCTTCACATGCTGGAGTTCCTGAGGTTGAATTCTCTCTGTTCTCTCAGACCAGAACCGACTTGGTCACTGTCTACTGATGCTGGAGACTGGGTTCCATGGAAACAGGTTTTTAGATGGAGAATTGTGTGCAGCAACAATAGAGGGAGAGAAGGAAGCAGGGTTGGACAGAAAGGGATGTTGAACTGCTAACCCTACAGGGGATGCTGGGACTAATTGATGGACTGAGAGGTCTTAGACTGAGGCAAGGTGGTTGGCCTTTGTACCCACTACACCCAACAAGAAAGCAGTTATATACAACCTTGGATATTGGGGAGTCACTCTGTTTAGTCAAGGTCAATGCCCAGGGAAGTTCTCAGCTGAGAGCTATCAGCCACCAATACCCCCATCTTCTGGGAATAATCCCATCAACAAAAGTGGCCCATATATACTATCATGTGTGAAACAGAAAGCTAGTGGGAAGTTGTTATATAACACGGGGGGGTGGCACTGAAGCACAGCCTGGTGTTCTGTGATAATCTAGAGGGGTGGGGTGGGGGAGGGGGAGGGAGGCTCAGAAGGGAGGAGGTGCGTGGATAATTATGACTGATTAGCATTGTATAGCGGAAACCAACATAGCACTGTAAGCAATTTTCCTCCAATTAAAAAATAAAACTTTAAAAGTGGTAGTGCAAGGTTTGTGTGATGGGCCGTATCATCTGGGGCGGCAGAGAGGCAGGGGCGGCGGGAGGAGGCCCTGGAGTGGTGCTAAGCTCCTGAGGCTCCACGGTAGCTGTCATTTAGGTTTCCCCCAAGATGATTACTAGAGGGGGGGACTTTTCTCTTTACCCCAGATGTTTCCTCCTAGGTGGGAAGAGTTCCCCCTCAATGTTAACTCCTGGCTTTGTGTCACCTCTTCATTCATTTGGCATCATGGAGAGTGTAATCTGATCAGCTGGTAAACTCGGGAAGAATAAACTGAGCACACACCAGCTCAGCCCTTCCCCCCTCCTCTGGGTACCAGCTGGCCAGAGAGCACCATCCTCCCAGCTTCTTCAGGCCAAGCCTGGGCGTGGGCACTGCACGTCTGGAATGAGGTGGGTGTGACTGCTGACCTGGGAGCTCACTTAGCAATCCCTTTAGTTCTTACAAGGAGTTACAATACCCAGCTCCATCTTTATCAATAATAAAGCTAATACGCTGGAGCTTCACCTGCCACTCCTTCTTAGGTTCTCTGTGTTCTGAAACCCAGGGAGGATGAGGGGGACATTTGTGCTGGTACCATCTAAAAATTTAGCTTGCCTTCCCTACTCTTACGATGAAAATCAAATTTCAAGTTTTTGTCATAGTAGGATCCAGATCACTTTTTAGATTCCAAATGACTGTTATTAAAACTAGTCCATCTAACATTATATTCTCTCAACAATGGGTAGAGTTAAACTCAGTTCAAGTACCAAGACTTATCTAGATTTAACTTGTGTATATGTGGAGTTAAAGTTTAGCCCTGTACCTGCTCACATTTAATCCTTGCAATAGTACTGTGGTTTTAGACGGGCTTCCCAGGTGGCTCAGTGGTAAAGAATCCGGCTTCCATTGCAGAAGACACAGGAGATGCAGGTTTGATCCCTGGGTGGGGAAGATTCCCTGGAGGAGGAAATGGTGACCCCACTCCAATATTCTTGCCTGAAGAATCCCATGGACAGAGGAGCCTGGCGGGCTACAATCCATAGCATTGCAAAGAGTCAGATGCAGCTGAGCACGCATGAACGCATGGTTTAGATGCTATGATTAATCAAACCATGGCAACATTTAACTGGCTTAATATATATAGTTTCAGTTCTTTTACACCATCACTCCCCTTTTTTTGGAGAAAGTTTACTGGGGAGTAAACTTCTAAGGCCATACATATACATACCTGAAGGCGACTTGCCTTTGTATATGAACAGCCAGAACTGAAAGCACCATCTGATATTGCAGAAGAGCCCCATATTAGGAAAGATGAACTAATTTAAACTTGTTTATTAAAAACCAAAATGCCTGACTCTCCAACTGGGCTACAAAAAAATTCAGATACATTTTGCTTAACAAGAAACTCACAGACTTGTTTGTCTTTCTGTCTTTACCTTCCGTTTTTGTTTCAGGGCGAAGCAGACAAACAGAAAGGTGGCATAGATGCTGATTTCCGAATAAAATGGAATGAAGAGCTTTTTTGTATTGATAAATGATCCAATTCACAATGGAGAGAAATAGTTTGATGATATGTTCAGTACATAGGTCTAAAATAATATAGTCAAAGTTCTAAGAATACCTATTAAGCTCGTATGTGGGATTCCTTTCCCCCAAATCTTGCTGAAATGACCAGCCTAATAAACTATGACAATTATATAGTGCTAGTGTATTCTTGGAAAGAGTCCAATGAAGACAGCAGGCGTCACCGCAGAACCAGTGCTGAGAAGGACTTGCTTTTTGTCTTCTCATCCACTCGGACTGAGATTCTTTACAGATATTTGAAAGACAGTGTGAAAATAGATAATTAGTCTGAACAAAAAGCAAATAGTCTCCAGGGAAGTGGAGTCACTAGGGCAAATTGGGGAGAAGAAGAAACAAGCCTCTAGGGTCAGAACCTCACAGGAAAGAGTATAACAGAGAGGGCAGATGGTGTGTGTGTGAAGATTCTTTTGGCTGTGAGTGAAAAAAGCATAGTGGTCCAGTTACCTCTTGCTGGGTAAGAAACCATCCAAATTCTTGGTGGCTCGAAACAGTTCATTATGTCTCATGGTTCTGTGGGTGGATTGGACTCAGCTGAGTTGTCCTTGCTTGGGAGTGCACATGTGACAGTTCTTATATTTGTGTATTTGTAGTTGTAGTGGGTACGTGTGTTACTCGGGGTTCTCCAAAGAAAAAGAATCAATAGAATATATACATATATAAGAGAGAGATTTAAGGAATTGGCTTCTGTAATTATGGAGGCTGGGAAGTCCAAAATCTGCAGGGTAGACCTGTAGGCTAGAGTTCCAGGGAAAACTGATGTTATAGTTCAAGTCCAAATCCTGTCTTCTGGCTAAATTCTCCCTTGTTTGGTGGAAGTCGGTCTTTTGTTCTATTTGGGTCTTCAACTGGCTTAGATGAGACTCACCTACATGACTGAGGACAATCTGATTTTCTCAATGTCCACTGAGTTAAATGTTATTCTCATCCCAAAACACTCTCCAGAGACACCCAAACATATGGAATAAAGTTTGGCCAAATATCTGGGAGCTGTAGCTTAGCCAAGTTGACACGTAAAAATCAATGCCCTCAGGACAGGACAGCATCCTGGAAATTCAGGCAAGAACTGATATTGCAGTTTTGAATCCAGAGGCTGAAAACTTAGGCAGAACTTTCTATACTGCAATCTGGAAGCAGAATTTCTTCCTTTTAGGCGATGTCAACTTTGCTCTGAAGACCTTCAACTGATTGAATGAAGCCTACCCCTGTTATCTTCTTTATTCAAAGTCTTCTGATTAGAATGTTAATCCCATCTAAAAATGGCTGATGTTTGGCCAAACAACTAACTGGGTACCAACTTAGCCAAGGTGACACATAAGATTTACCATCTGAAGTCATCTGAAGGCTCCATCGAGCTGGATGTCAAGGTGGTTCACCCACATAGTTGGACATGGATGCTGGCTTGGTGTGTGCTCTATTATCCTTAAGATAGGGACATGGCCTCTTCATGGAGCTTGGACTTCTCACAGTAGCTGGGTTCCTAAAAGGAGTTTCCCAAGGGTGGGCAATCCAAGACACGTTTCTTTCAAAGAATGACTTCTCTAGATAAGAGAAATTTCCCTTCTTTTCCTTACTTGGTTTGTCTTGAGCTGATGTTGATGGAGTTCTTGCCCTCTAGGTCCCAATGCTGGAAACACCAGAGGTCAGCAATTTCTGAACACAGAACTGTTCTGTTTTGATGGATTCCTCAGAACTGAAGGCAAGTGAGGGAGATCTTAATGCCCAGCTGTGGTTTTCTTGTCTCCCAGAACTCATTCATAAGCTTGTCTGCTAGCTGGACCAGAATGGGCTGGAGCTGACTGCACACTAAGACCCAAGGAGTCTGTTTTTCTCCTCATAGGCGCCTTTGTCTAATAGAAATTACAGTGTCTTTTTCTTAGTCAGGTTTATGTTAGTTATCCAGCCTCTAAAAGCTATCCAATATATTGTTTTGGTATTTCTATTATGGCCATTACATTTATGAAAAATTAAACCAGTCAATCCTAAAGGAAATCAACCCTGGATATTCATCAGAAGGAGTGATGCTAAAGCTGAAACTCCAGTATTCGGTCACCTGTTGTGAAGAGCCGACTCATTGGAAAAGACCCTGATGCTGGGAAAGAGTAAAGGCAAAAAGAGAAGGGGGCAACAGAGGATGAGATGGTTGGATGGCATCACCGACTCAGTGGACGTGAATTTGAGTGAACTCAAGACCATCCCCATGGAAAAGAAATGCAAAAAAGCGAAATGGCTGTCTGGAGAAGCCTTACAAGTAGCACTGAAAAGAAGAGAGGCGAAAAGCAAAGGAGAAAAGAAAAGATATAAGCATCTGAATGCAGAGTTCCAAAGAATAGCAAGAAGAGATAAGAAAGCCTTTTTCAGCAATCAATGCAAAGAGACAGAGGAAAACAACAGAATGGGAAAGACTAGAGATCTCTTCAAGAGAATTGGAGATACCAAGGGAACATTTCATGCAAAGATGGGCTCGATAAAGGATAGAAATGGTATGGACCTAACAGAAGCAGAAGATATTAAGAAGAGGTGGCAAGAATACACAGAAGAACTGTACAGAAAAGATCTTCATGACCCAGATAATCATGAGGATGTGATCACTAATCTAGAGCCAGACATCTTGGAATGTGAAGTCAAGTGGGCCTTAGAAAGCATCACTAAGAACAAAGCTAGTGGAGGTGATGGAATTCC